>NADL03000502.1:0-29136 GCA_002205965.3 Kappaphycus alvarezii | reverse complement strand
TCCATACGGATAACGTAATCAAAACGCTTTAGATACTGTAAACTTAGGCATTCCCCCGCCTAGCACAGCTGCATCCAATTCATTTTATTGACAAGCAAGACAAGACAAGACTTTCCGAGATGAAGGGGAGGAGGGCCGGGGCCCGCCAACAGGAAAACTAGCAAGGCACAAAGTAGTCTAGCAGCCGACGGTTGACTACCAGGGCGGTGATATTGTAGCGGGAATTAGCGGTCGGTTTATTGCGAAACTCCGAGGGGCTGAAATACGGCGGGGATTGAAGGTTGGCGCTGTGTGACGGGGAGAGTGGTCCCTAATACATTCTCTTCAAAAAGATGTGAGCAAGATGTTGGGAAACCGGCCAACAGACAGACTGCGTTTATGGAGACTATTAACGCGTTATGACGTTGTATAAAAGCCGATCTCGATCTCGAAGAATGCTCTACGGCCCTATTCGCAAAATATTTTGCCAGGCTTGTGGCAATCGAGGTTGCATCCAAATCCCGTCTTCTAAGTATAGAAAATAGAATGAGAACGAGCCTGTTCCTATGGGGCGATGCGAAAATAAAGGCTTGGTACCTTCAGCGCTTGTCCGACTCGGAGGGAGCGAAATCTTTACGGCGGTAGGAACACGCTCTCACAGGCGCTGAGGAGAAGTAGGATAGAAACTAATCGGAAAGACGCCGGGAAAAATCCTAACGGGCTTGCAGGGCGTGATAGTGTGAGGTGAAGCGGGTAACGAAATCGTCAAACTCTTGATGGGAGGGATGTTTGGGCGCGTAGAGGCGTTGGCGGCAGGACGGCGGAAGAACGAAAATACTTCGGGCCCGAAGGCACCGCAGGTGTCGGTGACTATTTGATTAAGCAGGATATCACAGGAAAGGCAAACGGTCCCATAATGCGAATGCTTGGAACGTTCGGGCAAGGCTGCGGAAAGAGAGCCCTGGTGGACTCAGGACTGGACGAGGGGGTGGGCGACAGTAACTTTCAAGGCTACATCCCCGTGGTCGGGACCGTAAGCCGCTGGAATGTAAACTTCAGCACGAGGCGCCGAAGAAGGCGACGCAGAGGTGGAACTAGGTGGGAGAAGGTGTTTCATTGGAGCAGTAATGCCAAATTTCTTGCTGAAGCGGTGCAAAGCATTGCGCACATTGTGACGGCGGGTAAGAAGTGGAAAGGTTTGGGCGTTTTACTCTTGGAAGATATATCCGGTCTATCCCATGGTTTTCAAGACAACCGCAATGTTATGACAGTCCTCGTACTTGCAAGTGAGAGCATTCTTACCATCGGAATCTAGAAGCGAGGCCACCTCATTAGAGCGCCTCGAACAGACGGCGCAGCGTGTCGCGAGGGAAGAGAGGCCTACCGACAAGGAGGGATACAGCAAAAGTCCACGAGTGGGTGGATAGGTGCGTGCCGCATTGGGGGTGGGGGAGAGTGGAGAACACAGAGCAAGAAGAGGGTTCGCTGAAAGAGAGCAAGCGGGCCCTGTTGGCCTCAAATGAAGACTGGAAGAGGCTGTCCGAGATGCTACTTTGTGAGATCTATCGCCCATCCTCTTTTGGGCCTAACATGTTTCATATGTGGTAAGGTCCCGACCGGGTAACTTAAAACGTGTAGGAAGTATCAAATTAATAGTATGCTTTATCTTTAATGATTAATTTTCTGTACGTGGCCCAACTGCTAATTTGACAGTGCAAAATCGGCCGCACTACTGTAAGTTTGTAAGATGCATGATTCGAATTCAATCTGACAGACAGTGACCACGTACCCTTTCCGTAGATCTCAAAAGGCAATAAAAGGGGAATGCAGAACTGGTAACCACCAGTTCGAAGCTCCCCAAGGAAGTTTATGAAAAAACAGCACCGTTCTCTTTCAAGAGAAGCTGCCAAATTTCGAAAAGAGCAGTTCAGAGGTGAGCGTGGACTGGAGGTTTTCACCAGGAAGAGGGAAATTGTAGTGCTCGAAAAGAGTAGTACTGGTCAAGGCAGAAGAAAGTGATGCATTGCGTACTGCGAGCAGAGATATAGATTATAGAACGTCCTGGACGTGAACGTCGGCGGAAATGCACGGAAAGCAGAGCAGAGATGAAATGATTTGATCACAGAGGCAGCGTACAGTAGGAACTGTCTGCTATACCAGAAGCCAGAAGGCCAAATTTAGGGTGTTTTTATTATTGGAACGTAAATTCAACATATCCTAAAGTTTCCAGACAACCAGAATTGACTAAAAAAAGGATGCCGGCACAGGAATAGGAGAAAAAGCACGCTTTACAAAGGGGCATCCTTAGGTTGGCTATCAAGCAGGCCGCATTGGACATGACGGCGTGTGGTCAAAACTTGTCGCTTGGCAAAAGTCACACAAGTAGTCCCCTTGGATGTCATCTCCGCCTAAAAGGTGGCTGTTGCGTTTTGCAACCATTGGTTACTCAAGCTTGGCCCACCGGTGACTTTCTCGACGGACAATGGAAAGCAGTTTTATGCTAAGTGTTTTTCAGGATGTATTTCGGCACTTGCAAGTACCTAACAAGTTTACAACAACTTACCATCCACAGAATAATGATCAAACGCAAAGGTACAACAGACATTTGGGCGCCATGATACGAGGGTACGTGAACGAACATCAGTCGAACGACAATCAATATGCGGCCGCACTTATGTTCCCATACAACTGGCATGCGCCTCTTTTAACTAGCGCGGTTCCTTTCGACTTGTTGCTTAGTCGACCACCATCTGAACTTTCGTTACATCACAGTGGTAAAAGTCTAGCTTAAGCAAAGGCAAGATCGAAAAATGATTCCATTTCGACGGTTGAAAAAGCTGTACAGTAGGCCTACGGTCTTTTTCAGAAGGGGCAAGAGCTTTATCGGCGCAACTTCGGCAATTGAGTCTGCTTGGTCAACACAAAACTTCGCACTAGCGATCGGGAATACTTGGACAATTCTGAACATAATCCAGTAAAACTGGTATATCATGAACAACGAACATACATATTCCTCTGGAATGATGGCCAACTCTTCATTCTCGATCACGATGGAGGGGTTGAACGACTCAACTCAGACCGACCCACTCCGGCTCCCGGGTCTAAAAACGTTCCTTCTCATGCTTTCGCGCGGCATAAGCACCAGTCGAAACGCCATCAGTCAACATTGGCACCAATGCAAGAGAAAGGAAGCGACCGCAAACTTGCGTGAGATTACGTAGTAGATCACAATCCCGACCATTACTATGACTAAGATGGCCAAACGTACCTGCACATCGAGTGGTGTGGATACACCGAAATCACTTGGGAGAAGTGCGGCATTATTCAGGACGAAAAAGTGTCTTTTACTCGCCCATAGACGCCTAGTTGTAGTGCAATAGCGGGGATCGTGGGACGACACGCGCGGCACGTAAATTGGGCAAAATCTCCTCAAGGCCTACATATGAACTAATAAAGCGGTGAGAACACGGACGGGCAGCGATAAAACAAAAAAGGGATAAAAAGGGCCGGTAGGAATGGTAGAGCTAGTGCTGTGCGAAGGAATAGCCGCCACTGTAGAACGCATAACCAAGAGCGGGGACGAGAAACTTTTTTAACACAAATAAAGTGGCTAGAAAGTGAGTCAGTGCGCGCACTATAGCGGGTGACCTGGTTAGTTGAGCATGGACGAGCGCGGGCTTGGCGTACCAAAGGACGGGGGTCGGAATGTCAGGGGCAACATCGATTCCTTTAGTGTAGCTCGTAGGCTGGATAGGGTTAGTACTCTAAGTGCCCAAGATCGACTAACAGAAAAGGGCCCTACTGGCCTAAATAAAAAGAGTGGCTCAAAAATAAGGGAAATAGGGTAGCGTGCTACTTGGAAAAACGAGTACGTGACAGGAGCCCAGATAGAATGTAAGCTAGTCCCAATGTATAGTAGCCCAAAATAGACAGCAGTCAGCAGCGCAGGCCAGCAAGGTAGGGATGCGTTGGTCTCGACAATGTAAACCAGGGCGCTTCATAGCTAACAGCAGACTCAGGTAAACTGGCTCAGATAGGTACACCGCGCGACTACGGACAAAGATCACCTTACACTACACTAGATGACAAACGTTAGCGTCTAAGGGGCTCAAAAGCAAGAGATGGGGGAGTCCCTTTATATCTCTTTGCCTTTTGCTTTTCGTTTCTTGCCTGGTCACGGAGGATCCCCTTCCGATATTATTTGGACTCCGCGGCCATACAAGTTATGTACTCACGATGGTCGCTACTGACACGGGGTTATAAAAAAAAAGAATAAAAAGAGGAGAAAAAGAGGGAGAGACATGGAAGAGCTATGTGAGCGAACAAAGGCCAATGTCGCGGATAGCCTGGGAGTGATGGCCACAGTGAGTTTGAAAACTTTTCCCTCGTTGCTTTTATTTATTGCAATGTATTTTGCACTCTTTTCTGTTTTTTGTTGTCTACTTTTGAATTGGTGTGTTTTTCATAGGTTTTAATAATTTCCGGGCTGATGTGCCCCAAAATGAGTTATAGTGTCGGATTCTTGTGCCTCCCGGAGCTAGAAGCGGCAGTAACAAGCCGATACGGACACTTGGGCAAAGATTAAATTGCTGAATCAGTGCTTGGGACTCGCGTTGGCCGCCCACATCCCTTCTAACAAAGAAAGGAGAGATTTCAACCATGCTTCGATGCCTTGGCAGCAATCTGGCCTTTGAAATAAAGAGCTCCGCGAACGGTGAGGTCAATCGACAGAACTAACTCAGAAAGGTAGATGTAAATTCGCCTCGAGATCCGGATGTCGTATACTACGGTCGTAAGAATCATGATGTCCGACTAGAACCTCCGCTAGTCCAGGTATCGGTCACCCATTTCTTCAGTGAGTTTCCCAGCCACCATCCAAAGTATGCTGCAACAGGGGTTATCAAAATCGGCAGCTCAAGAGCTACTTTGCCCTAAAGAGTTTGGTAGAGGAGGTAAACTCGATCGTGGAATGAGAGCGACCAACGCGATTATATCTTGGTCAA
Organism: Kappaphycus alvarezii; assembly: GCA_002205965.3. Lineage (NCBI taxonomy): Eukaryota > Rhodophyta > Florideophyceae > Gigartinales > Solieriaceae > Kappaphycus > Kappaphycus alvarezii. Next base: position 24,154 of record NADL03000502.1, on the reverse strand, counting down.
TGTTTTCTATAGACCGACGTTGGCTAGGGCGTCCATCAAAGTCGTCCACAGTAATCCAGTCGCAGGCGCCCATCAAAATGACCATGTCATGGTTGTCCGCCTCGTTTGAAGTCCCAACGCGATTATGAGAACTGCGATTGTACATTGGAGGAAAGAGTGGAATTTAACGTCGTTCAGCGATCATAGGTGATCCTTGATGGCCAGCGAAGTATGTCACGCCTGCCTGGAAAAAGGCTGCATGATCCATGTGCAAAAGAAATTTACGTTCAGACATGAAACTCAGAGGGATCGTTTACAAAGGGATAACACAATCCATGTACTTGTTGAACCGCGCGTGCACTGACTAAACCATCATTTGTCAGCCGCCGAGTCTTGCTTCGCACAGCGCCAATTCTTGGCTTGGTCAAAGTTATTCGGATAGTAGTCACATGCCAGTTACCGACTAGACCCGTCGTAACGGGATCAGAATAATCTTGGTTAGGAATACCGGAAGGCTGGATGGGAGATCGGCCGATAGTGAAGTCAAACGGAAAAGATCTGTGCAACCATCTGTCGGAGGTGTTCAAAAGAACTTTGCCAATGCCACTTGACGCTGTTCACTCTCGCCGGGACTAATATCAGTCGTCTGAGATTGAGGCTGCTCCGTTCCCATATGGTCAACCCCCACTTCTGTCCCCGTAACAGAAAGTTCATCTTTATAACAGTCCACCTTTTGAGTTTCGCGAGGTCGCTGACCGAAGATTTTACAGCGCTCGGGACCAACCAGTAAGAAAGGTACCATTACTTCGCGGTTCCCGGTTCGATGTGCTTGCTTGAGGAAAAGTGACAGGAGGATTTGGTGCCGGTTCATGATGCTTGGCCAAGTATCCTGCCAAAGGTTCGCGTGCAATAATATGTTGGAGTGTCTTCACTCCCATACGGCCGCACCAATCCTCACCCAGAATAGAAATTGGGGAAATTTTGGCCACATTTTTGACCGCAGACTCGCTCCACCATCAAAGTCAATCTATTTTATTATCTCGATGGGCCTCTTTGGGTGAGTGGCAGCAGGTGAAGACGAACCAGTACTCGATTTCAAGGGCGAAGCATACAACCTGTTTTGCACCCGACCATTGAACGAAAATGTTGCTTCCGCCGGCTCCGACCTTATTGATGCCTATGACGGACGGTCAATGGCAACGACAGAGGACTTTGTTGAGTAAACCTGCGCTTCACTTGACCAGTTCTCCCATCGCCCTATACAATCGCGCTCGCTCTCAGCCGTTGATGATCGAAGACGCTTCTCTTCGGCCGACTTCGCTGCAGATACAGTAGCTCGAGTCACTCTCCTAGCATTCCTTTTAACTGCTTGAGCCACACGCATGGATTAAATTGACTTCTTTTGGCTATCATTCTTAGTTAACTCGGCACTTGAATCTGAAACATCCCCTGATGGCTTGAAAACCATGTATTGACCCCTTCAAAACTTTATCTCAGCGTTATCCATTACCTTATTGGCTTTCTTGTATTTACTGCGCTTCATTCTTCGCATGTTTTCCTTTTGCTAAGGCCACAGAAGGGCCATGCTTCAAGGACTGTAAAGCATTGCTTTCCTCACTGGTACAGCTGGAGTCACTGGGGTCGGCCAAAATTGGTTTCGAAACCGCAACAGGAGCCGACATACGCATCGCTTCTGGGCCACCGCCATCTGCGCTTTGCAGTCATATCGGCCACAGAATCTAATTCCTGTGAACTGTCATCATCTTTGACCACTTTCCGGTTGCGAGGAGGTGACTTGTCCAACGTGGCTTTAGTTCGAGAAGTGTTCGGCCGACTTGCGCAACATTACCGCGGAGACTTTGCCATGTCCTTTGCTGCTATGAAAGGACTCCCACTCGCGGTGTGTTGTCCAGACAACTCTACAGTATCGGGTATCGGCTTAACTGATCATTCAGCGCTATACGGCAAATTCTTGACGTATTTGTCTCGCTCCTGATCTAACATTTGGTCCTATTGTCGTAATTAATCAAGAAAAAAGCTCAAGACCTGGCACAGTATTCGGTCAAAATACTTCGCGATAGCCGCCACAAGAATGCACGAGATTATCCTGGTTTTCAGTGATGGGAAGGAATGGAGACTTGACGGGGGATGTGCATAGGGGGTGGTATGTTGGAGGAGAGGCAGTGATGTTGTGGGGTTAACGGGGAGGAATAGGCGAAGGTGAAACAGGATATACAAGATGAGGGAGGGGTGATGAAAATGTCGGGAGAGGTGGATGATACGGAGGTAGGGGCTGGTACGGTGCCGACAGTGGCCAAATTTTGACTCGGCAACTCCTGGTGAATAGCCATGAGCTCTTGACCGTACTATTTGTACTTGTTGCCGCGTCATATGACAAAGCCTACTGTTCCCTCCCACAACTACATCAAATTTTTTCTTGGTTATTTTTAAGTGGACGGTGACACGATTAATTGACAATACCAGGTGGCTGGAATTTTTGAGATTTGTTAAGGGAGGGGCGGCCAGGGTGGAAAATTCGAGATCACGCGGTGCTGGGTGCATGGAAACATGACGCGCTACCCACCCTGGCTATGTGTCAACGGCCGATCAATTTCGGAATTTGGCCGAGACGTACGTACGTACTCGGTTAACATTTTTATGCCTCATCCGTGCTTCTTAGGCTCGACGATGGGGCTCTGTGATAAGATTGCGCTGCAACCCTGTTTTAATATTATTTTTTGGGAGCGGACTGAAGGGTTTTTGAACCTTCGGAATGGCCAAGCAGCCCACGGACACCTGTCCCATGGCCAAGGTTAGCCACTGGAATCCATCGGGGTACACGTTTACACGACAGCACACACACGTGGATATGGACAACACACACACTTGGGGGTGACAACACACACATGTGGATATTGACAATAAGCACATTCGTACCGGTGCCTGCTAGCACACGTGGCAACGAGCAGGCCAGCACTGTGAGCAATCTAGCTACTTTACCGTATATATTTACTGTCAGCTAGATTTAACTACTGTTACGAGCTGGTCAGGTTGCTTGTTATCTCCTTCGCTTTGGTAGTACCTAAAGTATTTCAGTACATATTTTATAGTTCAGTGAGTAGAAATATTGGACGTCTACTGTAATAAAAAATTAAGGTCTGGATGAATGTCAATAAGAAAGCTACTGCAAAAGTTTTTGTCGAGACTTAATTAGGTCTGCCCGGATTATTGAAATGTTAGAGCACCCCTAACAGTTTAAGGACTCAATCCAGTTTCAAGACATTTGTAAAGACGTAATTTTAAGAACAAAAGGGATTTCAAAATTTGGTTTATTGGGCGTCAGAGCTATTGTACTTGTTCACAGACAATCAGTAGATCCAACAAAAGCTCGCACAACCCTCCCGTTTCTACCCTCAAACAGCCCTAAGCCGGGTAACCCATCACCTCCCCCCACAAACCTATTCCAGCCCTCCTACTGGTTAGCTTGGCATTGACGTATTGCTTTGCAGTATAACACAAAAAAATGAGAAGGAAAAAAGAATTTGGTTTATGCGGTGCGATATGGATGAAACGGTACGAACGATTGCTGTACTTAATTTTGTATCTTGTTCCTTCATCTTGCTGCTCAGTCGAATAAAGTTGTCCTCAATCCCTTGTCAAAGTGTTTATTCTTCTTTCCATTGCCTTTCTTGCTATTCTCTTAGACTGTAGTGAGTGCTTGGCACACAAATAGTTTTTTCTTCGTGGCTCCAAACTTTGCCAGTTCCTGTGACACTTTTAACGACAAATATGTTTTGTAGAAATGCGTCCAATCTAGCCAATCATATAATTCTAGGTATTTTTTGAGTTTATAGCTGTTACCATTAGAGCTCTCTAGGGGAAGACTTTTTTGCGTTGTAAACTCACATTTCATGCTGTCGGGGAGTATATAAAGTTGGTTATTGCCTCCGTTTGAGGGAAAACAACGAATACAAAAAACGATCGTCTACAACTCTATATTTCTACCCTCTCCACCAGTGCACTAGCTCTAACCATTATACCTCGTTTCACTAGTAGTATCGCACGGTTGGAAGTCGTTGTGTAGGAATTTTCAACTTTTTTCTACTTCTTTAACATTCCTGCGTTGTTACGTTTTGTCTACTGAGTGATTTTCATTGACATCAGTTAGAGTTTTAGTTCAATATTACTACGTTAAAGCTGAACAAGCCGTCTACCTTTTATGAAAAAGGAGACTTCTTTGCAGTGGATTCTTGGTTATACCAAGTTCGGGAGTGTCTAGCTGTGGTCCAGGTTGGCTATCTGCAGGCTCTCCGAGACAATTTGAAGAATATCATATGATTCATCTTTCTTTGCGGGAAAGGCTTCTGGATAGTGGTATATCAAGATGGCGAGTAACCAGGTGCCGGGGACGTATCAAGAGGTCATGGAACTAGTGAGAGCAGAGTTCATTACCAGTGTAAATATGAGAAGTAAAATGGATAAAACAAAAGGGTGAGGCAGAAAGTTTCTGTAACTGTTTCACTGACGGAGTTCGGTAATATGATGGTGAAGATCATTGACATGACCGAAGCGGAGAAGATTGATCTTTCCTGCGAAAGCTTAAAGAACATGTAAGACTTAAGTAATGAAGAGTGTTACGGAGAGTCTAGAGAGGGCAGTCAAGATTTCTACGGATATGTACATTGCACACAATAGAGCGGGGATATTTTCAAGCGCTGGAAATTCTGGTTTATCAGGAAGTTCCGTGGGAAGGGTTCCCACGTTTATGGAGATAGTAAATGTTGGAGTCCAGAAAATGAGAAGAGAAGATGACTTGAAGAGTAACACCTGTTTTGAGTGTTGCAAAGTTGGATGTCTTCCGTGGAAGTGCAGAGGTGACAAGAAGGGAGTTCGAAAAGGACGAGTAAATAATTCTACCACTGAAGATTTTTTGAGAAGTTTTCCGAATGGAGTAGGGAAAAGGGAAACTAAATGGTACAACGAAGGAAAAGTGCGGTCCGGCTGACCCTGAAAAGGAGAGTGCCGGTAAGAAGTTTCCGCCTGTGGTGCAAGAATACAACGATGAGAAAGGAGACCAATGGCCGGAGAGGCGGGTTCCTGAATATTGTAGTGACAATCGAAGCGGTGTTTAACAGAAATTTTAGCGTGATTCCACAGAGATAAATCATTGAGATGGGTATCATGATGATCTCGTCCAAGCTGGAAATGATATTCCAGTCAAACTTTTTATTGTTCTCGATGCAACTTTTAATGGAGAAGAAGCTGGAGCGTTGCAGTATGATGGATGCAATACCAATTTGGTATCAAGAGAGTTCTTGGACAAGAATTTTCAAAACGTCATTTACTGTGAGCACTCAGAAAAAATGAGAGTCAAAAATTTTTCTGAAGCCATTATTTGGAGGAACGATTCGTATCGGAGCCCACGAATACACTGAGAACTGGGCCTTCGCAAGCTACAAACACGACGTTCTTCTGGGTAAGCCGTGGTATGTTGCCCAAAATTCTAAGACCGACTACCAACAAGATTTTTGAAGGTTGTAATGAGTAACTACCACTAAGATTTTATAGTGATAATTCAGATGCGAATGTAGAAGCACCAGGTGATGCTGATACGGTAAAGGTAGAAGTTACTAGCCTTGATGTGACCAATTCTAGGAGACTTCCGAAAAAGGAGATAGGTCCAGAATATTTCCAGATGTATCTACTTGTTCAAGTAAATGCCTTGTGGAGACCTAAGAAGAAATCAGGGAGCAAGAGATTTGTTGAATCACCCAAATCCGAGACTAAAGAAACTGTACAGTAGTGCAATTAGCACTACACTGTACAGCCATCGACAAAGCTGATTTCGGCGATCTTTTTTGATCTGATTCTCTACTAACCAGCAGGTAATGTACTGTAAAGTAAGGTCAATTTTCTCCTGTCTCCCACCAATACTCTTAGTACCTATGACCGCCCGAGCCGAGAGTGTTCGAGGGCTTGTAGTCCGGACCATTCGGCCCCCAAATTGACCCTGATGTTTTCTCAGCGAAAAGGCACTTATTGGGGCAAGTGTACACATTACGTATCTCTAACTTGGATCTCCATTACTCGGCTGATCCTAATTTTACTTACCCCGCCGTCGTAGATAACCCTAGCCTAGGTAACTAGTATTTATACCTACCTGGCCCTAGGGCACCAGATTAAACGGCCACCTCGGTCTTGGCTCTGAACATGACTCCCAACTTGCGCCTTTGCAGAAACAACCAACGGCAACTTTTGCTATAGCCACGTTTATCCACTCGGTCCTCGTTTTTCTTTCCCCCCTCTCTATCCAATATTATAATACACCTTTTTTTGTTTGTTTGTGATGTTTACTCACACTTGGCGCCTCGGACTCCGGCCTCTATATATAAATAGAAACTTCAAGGTTGTCGTTGGTGACAACATCCTTATCTCCAAAGGAGACATTAAGTACTTCTGAACAACTACTACATCTTATTTGTCCAGTATTACACCGCTGGTGTCTAGGGTTCTTTGGGCTAGATTTTTATCAAAATTCTAGCATTGCGCAGACCAAGTTCTGGCCTTACAAGCCGGAGGACAAGTATACTGTCTGACCGTCCAAAGAATCACCCCCGCTCTTTCAGCCCCAATTATTGTCTCCGTCGGCGAGCTGTTCTACTGCATCGCAAGGAGCTTAAGAGAAAGAAGGACAGCGAACATCCTTTGGGTCTTTGTTTATGTGTTGTTTTTCTCACTGCCTGACGGGGCTCCGTTCCTAGACGAGAACAACTGCGCACCGCGCATTGCACTAGAGAATCTTCAGAGAAAGAATGAGTCAGTTTTCCAGGAGGAGTTACCGAAAGGCCTGCCTCCAGAACGGGAAGTTGATCATGAGATTGAGACCGATGAAGGAGTTAAGCCTCATCATAGACCGCTGTTCCAATTGCCCCCGGCATAGTTTTAAGCGGCGCAGTACTATTTAGAAGATCTGTTTTTGAAGGGGAAAATCCGACCTAGTAAGTCACTGCACGGAGGCTCTTTGTTCTTCGTCAAAGTAAAGGATAATTTGAAAGGATTCGTTGACAACGGAGCTCTGAATCGAATCACGAAGAGGAGCAATCGGTCGTTGCTAAGGTATGATGAGCTGTTCGACCGACTTTGGAGATCATGTGTCTTTCCGAGGCTGGATCTGAAAACCGTGTTTCATCAGATTCGCATGAAGCCAGAAGATGTGGAGAAGGCTGCCTTCAACACGAAATATGGGCATTTTGAGTACTGGGTAATGCCAATGGGACTCTGTTATGCGCCGGCCACCTTTTAGACCTTGATTGACAGTATCTTTCATGATTGCATCGGCATCTCTATGGTGGTATAAATTGATGATTTGCTGATATTCAGCAAAGATTAAGCATCCCGCCTGGAAAATATCGAGATTTCATTGTCAAGGCTGATGGCGCACAAACTATATGTTGCACCAGCGAAGTGTTACTTAAACATGACGACGAAAGCTGATTTTCTTGGATTGATTGTGGAAGATAGTGGAATTCGGGTAAATATAGAAAAGGTCGAGGTGCTGCGATGATGGCCTCATCCGAAGACAGTGACAGAGGTTAGAATTTTTTGGTCTACTACAGGTCTTTCGAAGGTTAATCAAGAACTTCTGCAGAATTGCCGCACCATTGATAAATATAATTAAGAAGGAGTATGAGATTTCAAAATAGGATGAGAAATTCGATGTCACATTTCAGAAACTAAAAGATTTGAACACCAGTGCTCCTATCCTGGTCGATCCGGATTGGAAGAAATCGTTTAGGAAACCCATTGATGCATCCCAAACAGCAGTTGGTGGAATGCTACCCAGCTGGAGGATAATGGAAATGACTGCGTGATTGAATTCTTCTCCAAGAAGCTCACAGAGGCAGAGCGGGGCTATAGTGTGAACGATCGAAAGCCATTGGGACTGATCTACTTCCTAAAGAGATTTCGGTGCTACTCGGAAGAATGCAGTTTCGAGATCTTTACGGACAATTATGTATTAAAGAACTTCTTTACAAAGCCGAAACTCTGTCGAAGATAGGCAAGGTGGCTGGATACTCTCGGGAACTTCTGAATCTTTTCGGTGACATTGAAGTCCTGGAAGGTTCATGCTCTTGTGGATGCCTTGTCAAGAGCACCTCATGTTGCAGGAAGGACAGATCCTTTCCTGAATCTTAACTCTATCTTAATTCCGCATGTTTAGTTTGAAGCTGTAGTCGGTAACTATGAGTACTACCAATTCTTTGGACCAATCGTGAAGGCTATGAAAGGGGAATGAATTGAAGATGAGATAAAAAGTGGACAAATTGATAACTTTTGCCTCTTTTCAGAAGACATGAGAAGAGGTTATTGTACCACGGAAAGCTCTGCATTCCTCGTAAATCTGTTTCCAAAATACTGTAGATGGCTCATGATTTAAAGATTGCACGACATTTTGCATTTTCGAAAACCATGTCGAGATTGAAGAAATTTCATTCGACGAACAAAGCAAAAGCTATCAAGAGGTACACAGAGGGTTGTTTGACTTGTTAACAAAAAGAAGGACTGTGTTGGCGAGAGGCTTTATGATCCAAACGCTCTTGAAACCACGAAGAAAAGATTGGGTCTCTTGAAACTGATTTCATAGCTAAACTTCCTAAAACGAAGAAACGGTACGATAGTATCACCACCTAGGTTGATTGTTTGCCGAGAGGAGTACATTTAATTCCATCTAAAGGAACGGATACAACCGTTGATGTCGCGGACAGCTTCTTTAGAAACGTTTTCAACAACCATGGCATGGCTGAGGACATTGTGTTTGACAGGAGCCTGAAGTTTACTTCAGAATTCTGGAGTCATCTGTTGGAAATCTGTAAAGTCAAGTTGAAGGTGTCAAGCAGCCGACATCGTCAGACGGATGGAGCTTCGAAAATTATGAATCGCATGGTGAAAAAATACTTGAGATTTTATTGCAGCTATCATCAGGATGATTGGGATGACTTGCTTCCAGGACCCGAGTTTGCGTACAATTAAAGTAACTAAGGACTTAGGTATGTCACGATTTGACCTCGACTTAGGTTAGAATCCGAAGTCCCCATTAGATATCTTGTCTGGATCTGAGTGTCCAGTTGAGTCTGTTTATGAGTCCAATTTGAGATTCGAGATATCTTCAGAGAGGACGAAGTTTGTTTATGAAGTGGAAAATGCTAAATAGGGTGCCAGCTCATCCAAGAAGTGTAAGAATCCTGACTACAACATTTTAGATATGGTAGGGATAAATCGATCACTGTTTGAATATGCATACTCCAAGTCTCTAGACTCAAAGAAGATTACTGCTCACTGGTACGGATCTTTCTCATGTGTGCAACTGGTTGGCAAGAACGCTGTCAAGTTGTGTCTTATGAGTAACATCAAAATTCACCCAGTTGTTCATGCCATCCACACTACACCGCTAAAATATCAACTAGCTGACTCTGGCCTTCCTAAAACTCCTAAACTTGATCCCATCCCAGGAAACCAGGGTGAAGAATATGTCGTTGAAGCCATCTAGAAGCATCGGAAACGTGAAAAGGATTATTTATTTCTTACTTTAATGAAAGGTGCTCCAACACATGAGCCTGAATGGCAACCCAAGCGCGATTTTGACAACTCTGATGGAACACTGAATCCTGAATTCAAGAAATATCTCACCACTCCTAGCTTGTATCCTGAACTTTTGGTTGAAGAGGACGTAAATCAGAAGAAATTGGCAACCTTGTAACAAAACATGCTGCGGTCACATCACAGTAGGGCTGCCGCACAAAACCATTCTTAAATGACGACCATGAATTGTAGAAATGCATCCATTCTAGCCAATCATATAATTTTGAGTACTTTTTGTACTTATAGCTCTTACCATTTAGAGCTCTCCAGGGGTAGACTTGTGTGAAGTGCAAAATCAAATCTCATGCTGTTGGTGAGTATATAAACCTGGGTCTTGCCTCCGGTTCAGGGAAACGAGGGAAATGAAGAAACCATCCTCTACAATTCTACCATCTCTACCCTCTCCCACCAGTATACTAGCTCGAACTACCAGACCTTCGTTTCAGCTCCCATGATGTGGTAATTACTGCAGGAGTAATAGGCAAAATTGGTTGCAGTTGAATGGTACTACTCGAGAAAAATACTGATCAAAGGGAATCAGACAGCGTTCATTCGCAGAGAGCAAATATTCATGCTTTGACCGCTATTCAGCCATTTCTCCGAGCGTTTTGGTTTCTACAGAGTTTGACAGGAGTCACAAAATTCGAACTGAATCGGGATCTGGCGCTGAATTTTAGATTGGACTCAGTATGTTCGGATTCAAATTTGCCTTTGTTGGACCTACATTACGAATGGTTAAATTCAAATTCCAACTATTACATCATTAAGAGCCATTGATGCGGTCTGAGTTTTTATTTTGGTTTCAATCTTTGGATTGGACCCGAAGTTTCTCATCTGCTGGAAATGTTATTACTCTTACCTCGATTATACATAGTACTAGATGGTAGGAATATTTTACCATGGTTCCTATCACCGAGCTATCTCAATCGATCATCTGTTATTAAAATTTTTTTCTATTAGTTTTTTTATTTGAGCCAATTCCGGCAATTATCTATGAGTCAATTTGGAACTATTTGTTCTTGCATCTTCTTATCTCAACATTTAAACAACTGTTAAAACAAAACTTCAGCTTTCCTGTGTACAGGCTTTCATGTGATCCGCAGCGTTGCCTGCACTCAATGATCGATCGATCGAATAAATTTTCCAAGATTAAAGCACTGAAAACTTCCGCCTCAATAAGTCGATCTGGCCGGTGGGTTCTCATTTGAATTCGTGCTCCCACCAATGGCCCTGAAGATCAACAAATCGATTTCATTGTCTGCAGCAGATGATGAACCCGAACGAATCGTCTTACAACTGCAATGGCAATGAAGCGATGCCCAGAACACTTGGAACGTATGAACTAGGCAAAAGGGGGAATGATGGGGTAGTGTACTTAGTCGTCTGACACTTCCAGCGGGGAAAGTCTCGGCAAAGCGAGTGTCCTTGCCAAGGCGAGCATGGTTAAGGGGCTTGAGTGGGCATCGCGCCAGGGTGGGGAGGAGGCGGGGGTCAAGGGATGGATGACGACTACGTCATAATAGTCCGTGCCCCCGTTCTCTCCAAGCGCCTTGATGTCCGGGCGAACTGCATGGCCGGGTTGTGGGGCTAAGGACAGGGTGTCGGGCGGCTTTGGAGAGGTCTGCGACAAGCAACCGTGTATGTGAGTCGTGCCGCCAACCGCGGGTGAATCCAATGCCACAGCACAACGCGTGGTCGCAAAATGAGGGGTTCGCTTACTACGACAGATGTTTTGGCTGTGACCCAATCACGTTTCTGCATCTGGTACGGTAGTCGTTTCTGTAGGAACTCTAAGGCGCCATGCCTTCGTATTTTCGGATGCCTTCCCGCGTCTAGTACAGTAGATGTTCCGAAAATACGAAGCAGTGCGCTTCAAAGTCCTTACAGGAACGACTACAGTAAAGGCGCGGGAAGGCATCCGAAAATAGGAGGGCATGGCGCCTCAGAGTGCCTGCAATAAGGCGTGCAAACAATTTTTGCATCCCATCCAGTGACTTGTCAAAAACGTATGGGCGGCAGATTTGAAATCCTATGATAAGTCTGGGGGAAGTTTTGGGTGTTTTTAGTCTTAGAAGATATATTCGATTGATAAATCCGATAGATTTTTGTAAAATTAGTCGAATTGGCGGGGTTGGATAGCGTCGAGTTCGGCTAAGAATGCAGATGTGCTTCTCACGAACTTAATTTAGTACGTTACGAGTTGCGCATATGCTTGACCCGACTAGAAGTTGCACAACCGCCAAAACCCATATTCCCATTACCATCATCACCTTTAGCCCCATCACCATCACTAACCCCCTTGATCATCACCGCCATCACCCATATCTCTGTTACAACCACAGTACCCATTTCAATCACCAAAACCATCCGCACTACCATACTTACTGAAGCCGTCGTCATCTCAATCTCCATACCTATTGCGACTGCCATCATCCTAATACTATCACTGCCACCATCACTTTAACAACCTTTCCTCAAGGAACACTCTTGAAGCTAACGACCCGATTCTCGTTTGGCATACTGCAATATCGTCATCCTTGTTCATTCAGTCACCACTACCATCCTTATTGAAGCTGTCGTCATCTCAATTGCCATACCTGTTACGACCGCAATCATCCCTGATACTATCACTGCCACCATCACTTTAACAACCTTTCCTCAAGGAACACTCTTGAAGCTAACGACCCGATTCTCGTTTGGCATACTGCAATATCGTCATCCTTGTTCATTCAATCACCACTACTATCCTTATTGAAGCCGTTTTCACCCCAGTTACCATACCTGTTACGACCGCCACCATCCCTGGTAACATCACTGCCACCATCACTCTTGCAACCCTCTCTCAACAAAGCTTTGTAGAAGCTAACGAATCCATTTTTGTTTGGCATACTGCAATATCGTGATCACTGTTCATTCATACCCCATCGCATCATAGCCTGCAGCTTCTTACAAAATGGGTGATTCCAAAGACAACGCCAACTCTGCAGCATTTGCCAAGAGAACAACACTTTTGGATATTGTTGAAATTCCAGATCTACTTGCAAGAGCTGTCATGCCTTTCTTAGGCGTCAAAGATATTAATGCCCTGAAAGCTACTGCGAAAGCATTATCAAACTGCTTGAAGTTTTACTCAGGGGATGTATCTGTTATTTGCAGTAATTGCAATACATGTATATTGGACTCCTCGGGGGCAGATTGTATTCAAATGTTCAACGACAACACGCTGGAATCCCCTGATATTTTGATCCGAAGATGTGAAAAAGAAGATAGATCTGCGGCATGCGCCGCATTCAACGAATGGGCTCAGAGGACTTTCTCAGTGAGGCAGGATGAGACTCATGCCGGGAGATGCGGTCGAATGGAAGATCCAAATCTATTCTCTTCATGCTGCTATTACCCGAATGAGTCGTGGGGTATAGTGGTTGCGTCGATAAAATGTCGTTTCTGCGGCACGAGACTAGGACAACTGGTGGAAGAGGATCGCACTAACAGGGTGTCACCCGAAGACCCGAATGCGTTTTGTGGGACAGATTTCGAGCTCGAAGAAAACTGGTACAACCGAAATAGCCACTTTTGGGGAGCAGGGAACATGAACAACTCTGAACAGGACATTAGCTGTGAGGTCCACTTCTGTATGGGAAAAATAACTTACATTGATGACGAAGGAATTGAGAGGTATTCCAATGGAAATCCGAAACTGAGCAACGGCAGACCTCTATTTTGGAAATCCAGAGATGGGGTGTTTTCTCCCTTATCTAGCGTACAAGACACTCATTCGGATCAGCATTGACCTGCTCATGTATATCTTACTGGTAGTCTGCTGTACTTCACACACTTCCGTGGAGGGATTGAAAATGCGCATGTTGTTGTCTACACTAGTATTGTTATCCTCTGACCCAGTTTAATATGTAATTAAGTCTGCAAATGGCAGGGATTGGTTTTGGACATCGAATGAGGCCCCTGTTGCATGGAGGAATGTCTAATGGCAGAAGTAACAAAGAAACGAAAGGAAGAGCGGTGATCGTTGCGGAGCTTGGGGAATGATTTCATTACAACCTGATACGGCCTGAAAATATTCAAAACAAAGGATGTTTTCTACGCTCTTGAACCATGTCATGCGCTAAATTTCAGAGATGCCGTTCGCAGGGGGGATTTAAATGGGGCCATCATTATCTGCATTGGAAAGGGGTTGGCAAGAGGATCGCTTTGTGAAGCGGGAGTGGGTATGTTTCTTGAGTGCATGAAAGGAAGTGGGTTTCAGTTGTGAGTGGATTAACTTTCTTTAGCTCCGTTCTTTTCTACAGAATCCTTGGCGATATCCATTCAGTTGTTGCCAAATGCTCCCATCACCACCTCTAAGTCTCGCTTTATTCTCGTCTGGCAACTCCTTACAATCGAGAATAATATGCGCAGCGAACGATGTTTGGTAGCCCCGAAGTCGTTTTGCAGCTTTCCGTTCTTGTCCAAGACGGCGCGTCACAACCAAACCGTCGAATATCCTTCCACCAGACACATTTCGCACTTTTATCTTTACAAAAGATTTCGCCCTGATCAAAAGTACTCGGGGTCAGCCCACCGCGGATTTCAAGCATAACTTTCGCCATAGCGCGCACGGTTATTGCTGTCATGTCGCTTGTGCAGTGCGGTGCCCCCGTCAATGATTTCATCTGCATCTAGACCTCGGCAGGGATACCCTCTAGATCGTAGTTCCATCAGCAATGTACATGCTTATTCGTTCGACATCCAGACCCTTTCCATACGGAGAACGTAATCAAAACGCTTTAGATACTGTAAACTTAGGCATTCCCCCGCCTAGCACAGCTGCATCCAATTCATTTTATTGACAAGCAAGACAAGACAAGACTTTCCGAGATGAAGGGGAGGAGGGCCGGGGCCCGCCAACAGGAAAACTAGCAAGGCACAAAGTAGTCTAGCAGCCGACGGTTGACTACCAGGGCGGTGATATTGTAGCGGGAATTAGCGGTCGGTTTATTGCGAAACTCCGAGGGGCTGAAATACGGCGGGGATTGAAGGTTGGCGCTGTGTGACGGGGAGAGTGGTCCCTAATACATTCTCTTCAAAAAGATGTGAGCAAGATGTTGGGAAACCGGCCAACAGACAGACTGCGTTTATGGAGACTATTAACGCGTTATGACGTTGTATAAAAGCCGATCTCGATCTCGAAGAATGCTCTACGGCCCTATTCGCAAAATATTTTGCCAGGCTTGTGGCAATCGAGGTTGCATCCAAATCCCGTCTTCTAAGTATAGAAAATAGAATGAGAACGAGCCCATCAGCAATGTACATGTATATTCGTTCGACATCTAGACCTGTTCCATACGGATAACGTAATCAAAACGCTTTAGATACTGTAAACTTAGGCATTCCCCCGCCTAGCACAGCTGCATCCAATTCATTTTATTGACAAGCAAGACAAGACAAGACTTTCCGAGATGAAGGGGAGGAGGGCCGGGGCCCGCCAACAGGAAAACTAGCAAGGCACAAAGTAGTCTAGCAGCCGACGGTTGACTACCAGGGCGGTGATATTGTAGCGGGAATTAGCGGTCGGTTTATTGCGAAACTCCGAGGGGCTGAAATACGGCGGGGATTGAAGGTTGGCGCTGTGTGACGGGGAGAGTGGTCCCTAATACATTCTCTTCAAAAAGATGTGAGCAAGATGTTGGGAAACCGGCCAACAGACAGACTGCGTTTATGGAGACTATTAACGCGTTATGACGTTGTATAAAAGCCGATCTCGATCTCGAAGAATGCTCTACGGCCCTATTCGCAAAATATTTTGCCAGGCTTGTGGCAATCGAGGTTGCATCCAAATCCCGTCTTCTAAGTATAGAAAATAGAATGAGAACGAGCCTGTTCCTATGGGGCGATGCGAAAATAAAGGCTTGGTACCTTCAGCGCTTGTCCGACTCGGAGGGAGCGAAATCTTTACGGCGGTAGGAACACGCTCTCACAGGCGCTGAGGAGAAGTAGGATAGAAACTAATCGGAAAGACGCCGGGAAAAATCCTAACGGGCTTGCAGGGCGTGATAGTGTGAGGTGAAGCGGGTAACGAAATCGTCAAACTCTTGATGGGAGGGATGTTTGGGCGCGTAGAGGCGTTGGCGGCAGGACGGCGGAAGAACGAAAATACTTCGGGCCCGAAGGCACCGCAGGTGTCGGTGACTATTTGATTAAGCAGGATATCACAGGAAAGGCAAACGGTCCCATAATGCGAATGCTTGGAACGTTCGGGCAAGGCTGCGGAAAGAGAGCCCTGGTGGACTCAGGACTGGACGAGGGGGTGGGCGACAGTAACTTTCAAGGCTACATCCCCGTGGTCGGGACCGTAAGCCGCTGGAATGTAAACTTCAGCACGAGGCGCCGAAGAAGGCGACGCAGAGGTGGAACTAGGTGGGAGAAGGTGTTTCATTGGAGCAGTAATGCCAAATTTCTTGCTGAAGCGGTGCAAAGCATTGCGCACATTGTGACGGCGGGTCTGAAGTGGAAAGGTTTGGGCGTTTTACTCTTGGAAGATATATCCGGTCTATCCCATGGTTTTCAAGACAACCGCAATGTTATGACAGTCCTCGTACTTGCAAGTGAGAGCATTCTTACCATCGGAATCTAGAAGCGAGGCCACCTCATTAGAGCGCCTCGAACAGACGGCGCAGCGTATGTCGCGAGGGAAGAGAGGCCTACCGACAAGGAGGGATACAGCAAAAGTCCACGAGTGGGTGGATAGGTGCGTGCCGCATTGGGGGTGGGGGAGAGTGGAGAACACAGAGCAAGAAGAGGGTTCGCTGAAAGAGAGCAAGCGGGCCCTGTTGGCCTCAAATGAAGACTGGAAGAGGCTGTCCGAGATGCTACTTTGTGAGATCTATCGCCCATCCTCTTTTGGGCCTAACATGTTTCATATGTGGTAAGGTCCCGACCGGGTAACTTAAAACGTGTAGGAAGTATCAAATTAATAGTATGCTTTATCTTTAATGATTAATTTTCTGTACGTGGCCCAACTGCTAATTTGACAGTGCAAAATCGGCCGCACTACTGTAAGTTTGTAAGATGCATGATTCGAATTCAATCTGACAGACAGTGACCACGTACCCTTTCCGTAGATCTCAAAAGGCAATAAAAGGGGAATGCAGAACTGGTAACCACCAGTTCGAAGCTCCCCAAGGAAGTTTATGAAAAAACAGCACCGTTCTCTTTCAAGAGAAGCTGCCAAATTTCGAAAAGAGCAGTTCAGAGGTGAGCGTGGACTGGAGGTTTTCACCAGGAAGAGGGAAATTGTAGTGCTCGAAAAGAGTAGTACTGGTCAAGGCAGAAGAAAGTGATGCATTGCGTACTGCGAGCAGAGATATAGATTATAGAACGTCCTGGACGTGAACGTCGGCGGAAATGCACGGAAAGCAGAGCAGAGATGAAATGATTTGATCACAGAGGCAGCGTACAGTAGGAACTGTCTGCTATACCAGAAGCCAGAAGGCCAAATTTAGGGTGTTTTTATTATTGGAACGTAAATTCAACATATCCTAAAGTTTCCAGACAACCAGAATTGACTAAAAAAAGGATGCCGGCACAGGAATAGGAGAAAAAGCACGCTTTACAAAGGGGCATCCTTAGGTTGGCTATCAAGCAGGCCGCATTGGACATGACGGCGTGTGGTCAAAACTTGTCGCTTGGCAAAAGTCACACAAGTAGTCCCTTGGATGTCATCTCCGCCTAAAAGGTGGCTGTTGCGTTTTGCAACCATTGGTTACTCAAGCTTGGCCCACCGGTGACTTTCTCGACGGACAATGGAAAGCAGTTTTATGCTAAGTGTTTTTCAGGATGTATTTCGGCACTTGCAAGTACCTAACAAGTTTACAACAACTTACCATCCACAGAATAATGATCAAACGCAAAGGTACAACAGACATTTGGGCGCCATGATACGAGGGTACGTGAACGAACATCAGTCGAACGACAATCAATATGCGGCCGCACTTATGTTCCCATACAACTGGCATGCGCCTCTTTTAACTAGCGCGGTTCCTTTCGACTTGTTGCTTAGTCGACCACCATCTGAACTTTCGTTACATCACAGTGGTAAAAGTCTAGCTTAAGCAAAGGCAAGATCGAAAAATGATTCCATTTCGACGGTTGAAAAAGCTGTACAGTAGGCCTACGGTCTTTTTCAGAAGGGGCAAGAGCTTTATCGGCGCAACTTCGGCAATTGAGTCTGCTTGGTCAACACAAAACTTCGCACTAGCGATCGGGAATACTTGGACAATTCTGAACATAATCCAGTAAAACTGGTATATCATGAACAACGAACATACATATTCCTCTGGAATGATGGCCAACTCTTCATTCTCGATCACGATGGAGGGGTTGAACGACTCAACTCAGACCGACCCACTCCGGCTCCCGGGTCTAAAAACGTTCCTTCTCATGCTTTCGCGCGGCATAAGCACCAGTCGAAACGCCATCAGTCAACATTGGCACAATGCAAGAGAAAGGAAGCGACCGCAAACTTGCGTGAGGATTACGTAGTAGATCACAATCCCGACCATTACTATGACTAAGATGGCCAAACGTACCTGCACATCGAGTGGTGTGGATACACCGAAATCACTTGGGAGAAGTGCGGCATTATTCAGGACGAAAAAGTGTCTGTTTACCTCGCCCATAGACGCCTAGTTGTAGTGCAATAGCGGGGATCGTGGGACGACACGCGCGGCACGTAAATTGGGCAAAATCTCCTCAAGGCCTACATATGAACTAATAAAGCGGTGAGAACACGGACGGGCAGCGATAAAACAAAAAAGGGATAAAAAGGGCCGGTAGGAATGGTAGAGCTAGTGCTGTGCGAAGGAATAGCCGCCACTGTAGAACGCATAACCAAGAGCGGGGACGAGAAACTTTTTTAACACAAATAAAGTGGCTACAAAGTGAGTCAGTGCGCGCACTATAGCGGGTGACCTGGTTAGTTGAGCATGGACGAGCGCGGGCTTGGCGTACCAAAGGACGGGGGTCGGAATGTCAGGGGCAACATCGATTCCTTTAGTGTAGCTCGTAGGCTGGATAGGGTTAGTACTCTAAGTGCCCAAGATCGACTAACAGAAAAGGGCCCTACTGGCCTAAATAAAAAGAGTGGCTCAAAAATAAGGGAAATAGGGTAGCGTGCTACTTGGAAAAACGAGTACGTGACAGGAGCCCAGATAGAATGTAAGCTAGTCCCAATGTATAGTAGCCCAAAATAGACAGCAGTCAGCAGCGCAGGCCAGCAAGGTAGGGATGCGTTGGTCTCGACAATGTAAACCAGGGCGCTTCATAGCTAACAGCAGACTCAGGTAAACTGGCTCAGATAGGTACACCGCGCGACTACGGACAAAGATCACCTTACACTACACTAGATGACAAACGTTAGCGTCTAAGGGGCTCAAAAGCAAGAGATGGGGGAGTCCCTTTATATCTCTTTGCCTTTTGCTTTTCGTTTCTTGCCTGGTCACGGAGGATCCCCTTCCGATATTATTTGGACTCCGCGGCCATACAAGTTTATGTACTCACGATGGTCGCTACTGACACGGGGTTATAAAAAAAAAGAATAAAAAGAGGAGAAAAAGAGGGAGAGACATGGAAGAGCTATGTGAGCGAACAAAGGCCAATGTCGCGGATAGCCTGGGAGTGATGGCCACAGTGAGTTTGAAAACTTTTCCCTCGTTGCTTTTATTTATTGCAATATTTTTTGCACTCTTTTCTGTTTTTGTTGTCTACGTTTTGAATTGGTGTGTTTTGTTCATAGGTTTTAATAATTTCCGGGCTGACTGTGCCCCAAATGAGTTATAGTGTCGGATTCTTGTGCCATCCCGGAGCTAGAAGCGGCAGTAACAAGCCGATACGGACACTTGGGCAAAGATTAAATTGCTGAATCAGTGCTTGGGCTCGCGTTGGCCGCCCACATCCCTTCTAACAAAGAAAGGAGAGATTTCAACCATGCTTCGATGCCTTGGCAGCAATCTGGCCTTTGAAATAAAGAGCTCCGCGAACGGTGAGGTCAATCGACAGAACTAACTCAGAAAGGTAGATGTAAATTCGCCTCGAGATCCGGATGTCGTATACTACGGTCGTAAGAATCATGATATCCGACTAGAACCTCCGCTAGTCCAGGTATCGGTCACCCATTTCTTTAGTGAGTTTCCCAGCCACCATCCAAAGTATGCTGCAACAGGGGTTATCAAAATCGGCAGCCAAGATGAGCTACTCTGCCCGTAAAGAGTTTGGTAGAGGAGGTAAACTCGATCGTGGAATGAGAGCGACCAACGCGATTATATCTTGGTCAATGTTTTCTATAGACCGACGTTGGCTAGGGCGTCCATCAAAGTCGTCCACAGTAATCCAGTCGCAGGCGCCCATCAAAATGACCATGTCATGGTTGTCCGCCTCGTTTGAAGTCCCAACGCGATTATGAGAACTGCGATTGTACATTGGAGTAAAGAGTGGAATTTAACGTCGTTCAGCGATCATAGGTGATCCTTGATGGCCAGCGAAGTATGTCACGCCTGCCTGGAAAAAGGCTTCATGATCCATGTGCAAAAGAAATTTACGTTCAGACATGAAACTCAGAGGGATCGTTTACAAAGGGATAACACAATCCATGTACTTGTTGAACCGCGCGTGCACTGACTAAACCATCATTGTCAGCCGCCAGACGTCTTGCTTCGCATAGCGCCAATACTTGGCTTGGTCAAAGGTTATTCGGATAGTAGTCACATGCCAGTTACCGACTAGACCCGTCGTAACGGGATCAGAATAATCTTGGTTAGGAATACCGGAAGGCTGGATGAGAGATCGGCCGATAGTGAAGTCAAACGGGAAAAGATCTGTGCAACCATCTGTCGGAGGTGTTCAAAAGAACTTTGCCAATGCCACTTGACGCTGTTCACCTCTCGCCGGGACTAATATCAGTCGTCTGAGATTGAGGCTGCTCCGTTCCCATATGGTCAACCCCCACTTCTGTCCCGTAACAGAAAGTTCATCTTTATAACAGTCCACCTTTTGAGTTTCGCGAGGTCGCTGACCGAAGATTTTACAGCGCTCGGGACCAACCAGTAAGAAAGGTACCATTACTTGCGGTTCCCGGTTCGATGTGCTTGCTTGAGGAAAAGTGACAGGAGGATTTGGTGCCGGTTCATGATGCTTGGCCAAGTATCCTGCCAAAGGTTCGCGTGCAATATATATGTTGGAGTGTCTTCACTCCCATACGGCCGCACCAATCCCTCATCCAGAATAGAAATTGGGGAAATTTTGGCCACATTTTTGACCGCAGACTCGCTCCACCATCAAAGTCAATCTATTTTAATATCTCGATGGGCCTCTTTGGGTGAGTGGCAGCAGGTGAAGACGAACCAGTACTCGATTTCAAGGGCGAAGCATACAACCTGTTTTGCACCCGACCATTGAACGAAAATGTTGCTTCCGCCGGCTCCGACCTTATTGATGCCTATGACGGACGGTCAATGGACAACGACAGAGGACTTTGTTGAGTACACCTGCGCTTCACTTGACCAGTTCTCCCATCGCCCTATACAATCGCGCTCGCTCTCTCAGCCGTTGATGATCGAAGACGCTTCTCTTCGGCCGACTTCGCTGCAGATACAGTAGCTCGAGTCACTCTCCTAGCATTCCTTTTAACTGCTTGAGCCACACGCATGGATTAAATTGACTTCTTTTGGCTATCATTCTTAGTTAACTCGGCACTTGAATCTGAAACATCCCCTGATGGCTTGAAAACCATGTATTGACCCCTTCAAAACTTTATCTCAGCGTTATCCATTACCTTATTGGCTTTCTTGTATTGAATGCGCTTCTATTCTTCGCATGTTTTCCTTTTGCTAAGGCCACAGAAGGGCCATGCTTCAAGGACTGTAAAGCATTGCTTTCCTCACTGGTACAGCTGGAGTCACTGGGGTCGGCCAAAATTGGTTTCGAAACCGCAACAGGAGCCGACATACGCATCGCTTCTGGGCCACCGCCAACTCTGCGCTTTGCAGTCATATCGGCCACAGAATCTAATTCCTGTGAACTGTCATCATCTTTGACCACTTTCCGGTTGCGGGAGGTGACTTGTCCAACGTGGCTTTAGTTCGAGAAGTGTTCGGCCGACTTGTGCAACATTACCGCGGAGACTTTGCCATGTCCTTTGCTGCTATGAAAGGACTCCCACTCGCGGTGTGTTGTCCAGACAACTCTACAGTATCGGGTATCGGCTTAACTGATCATTCAGCGCTATACGGCAAATTCTTGACGTATTTGTCTCGCTCCTGATCTAACATTTGGTCCTATTGTCGTAATTAATCAAGAAAAAAGCTCAAGACCTGGCACAGTATTCGGTCAAAATACTTCGCGATAGCCGCCACAAGAATGCACGAGATTATCCTGGTTTTCAGTGCTGGGAAGGAATGGAGACTTGACGGGGGATGTGCATAGGGGGTGGTATGTTGGAGGAGAGGCAGTGATGTTGTGGGGTTAACGGGGAGGAATAGGCGAAGGTGAAACAGGATATGCAAGATGAGGGAGGGGTGATGAAAATGTCGGGAGAGGTGGATGATACGGAGGTGGGGCTGGTACGGTGCCGACAGTGGCCAAATTTTGACTCGGCAACTCCTGGTGAATAGCCATGAGCTCTTGACCGTACTATTTGTACTTGTTGCCGCGTCATATGACAAAGCCTACTGTTCCCTCCCACAACTACATCAAATTTTTTCTTGGTTATTTTTTAAGTGGACGGTGACACGATTAATTAACAATACCAGGTGGCTGGAATTTTTGAGATTTGTTAAGGGAGGGGCGGCCAGGGTGGAAAATTCGAGATCACGCGGTGCTGGGTGCATGGAAACATGACGCGCTACCCACCCTGGCTATGTGTCAACGGCCGATCAATTTCGGAATTTGGCCGAGACGTACAGTACGTACTCGGTTAACATTTTTATGCCTCATCCGTGCTTCTTAGGCTCGACGATGGGGCTCTGTGATAAGATTGCGCTGCAACCCTGTTTTAATATTATTTTTTGGGAGCGGACTGAAGGGTTTTTGAACCTTCGGAATGGCCAAGCAGCCCACGGACACCTGTCCCATGGCCTAGGTTAGCCACTGGAATCCATCGGGGTACACGTTTACACGACAGCACACACACGTGGATATGGACAACACACACACTTGGGGGTGACAACACACACATGTGGATATTGACAATAAGCACATTCGTACCGGTGCC
Organism: Kappaphycus alvarezii; assembly: GCA_002205965.3. Lineage (NCBI taxonomy): Eukaryota > Rhodophyta > Florideophyceae > Gigartinales > Solieriaceae > Kappaphycus > Kappaphycus alvarezii. The sequence continues at coordinate 1,278 of NADL03000502.1, read as the reverse complement.
TGCTAGCACACGTGGCAACGAGCAGGCCAGCACTGTGAGCAATCTAGCTACTTTACCGTATATATTTACTGTCAGCTAGATTTAACTACTGTTACGAGCTGGTCAGGTTGCTTGTTATCTCCTTCGCTTGGTAGTACCTAAAGTATTTCAGTACATATTTTATAGTTCAGTGAGTAGAAATATTGGACGTCTACTGTAATAAAAATTAAGGTCTGGATGAATGTCAATAAGAAAGCTACTGCAAAAGTTTTTGTCGAGACTTAATTAGGTCTGCCCGGATTATTGAAATGTTAGAGCACCCCTAACAGTTTAAGGACTCAATCCAGTTTCAAGACATTTGTAAAGACGTAATTTTAAGAACAAAAGGGATTTCAAAATTTGGTTTATTGGGCGTCAGAGCTATTGTACTTGTTCACAGACAATCAGTAGATCCAACAAAAGCTCGCACAACCCTCCCGTTTCTACCCTCAAACAGCCCTAAGCCGGGTAACCCATCCACCCCCCCCACAAACCTATTCCAGCCCTCCTACTATTGGCTTGGCATTGAAGATGCTTTGCAGTATAGCACAAAAGACTGAGAAGGAAAAAATAATTTGGTTTATGCGGTGCGATATGGATGAAACGGTACGAACGATTGCTGTACTTAATTTTGTATCTTGTTCCTTCATCTTGCTGCTCAGTCGAATAAAGTTGTCCTCAATCCCTTGTCAAAGTGTTTATTCTTCTTTCCATTGCCTTTCTTGCTATTCTCTTAGACTGTAGTGAGTGCTTGGCACACAAATAGTTTTTTCTTCGTGGCTCCAAACTTTGCCAGTTCCTGTGACACTTTTAACGACAAATATGTTTTGTAGAAATGTCCATTCTAGCCAATCATATAATTCTAGGTATTTTTTGAATTTATAGCTGTTACCATTTAGAGCTCTCTATGGGAAGACTTTTGTGCGCTATAAACTCGCATGTCATGCTGTCGGGGAGTATATAAAGTTCGTTGTTGCCTCCGGTTCAGGGAAAACAAGGAAGACGAAAAACGATCGTCTACAACTCTACCATTTCTACCCTCTCCCACCAGTGCACTAGCTCTAACCATTATACCTCGTTTTACTAGTAGGATCGCAAGGTTGGAAGTCGTTGTGTAGGAATTTTCAAGTTTTTTCTACTTCTGTAACATTCCTGTGTTGTTACGTTTTGTCTACTGAGTGATTTTCATTGCCATCAGTTAGAGTTTGAGTTCAATACTACTACGTTAAAGCTGAACAAGCCGTCTACCTTTTATGAAAA
>NADL03000500.1:0-173855 GCA_002205965.3 Kappaphycus alvarezii | reverse complement strand
TTTTGGTTTGCCGATCGAAGCGCTGGGGTGAGTCGGCCTTTACGAGCATCGAATCCGCACTCGTCCAAGGACAACTTCAATGCACCAGGCTCACCGAAACGGAATTTTTCGGACGTACCCCGTCATCTGCGCGGCGAAACTTGTACATCAGACTCCGAACGGATGGGACGAACTCGAGGCAACCCGCAGCTTTGCATCCCCTCCATCCGTTTTTTGTGTACTTCTCTCATTGCCTGCTGCGTGAGCCTCACCGTTCGGATCGTCGCCTGACGGATATACTTTGGACTGTTGCTTTGTCCGAGTATATCGTGTTCGCCGGCTTGGCCATCCTCGAAGCGGCATACTTCGGTATTACTAACTTTGTCCGTTCGGAAGATCCTCGTCTCTACAGTCAAGAAGGTGATGTACCGGGCGGTGACTGTGGTCGTCTCTTTCCAATTCCGAGCGGTTGATGCGCGGAATAGAGGCATTCGGCATCGAGAACATCGCGCGACTCTGCTTACCGACCGGACTACGCAGTGGCTATCTTCCGTCACTTGCGCTGCATCCAGTGGCCCGTACCCCGGTTTCTGCGGCTACAACTGGGAAGAAGACTCATTAGTACCGATTCGGGGTTCTGACCATCGCTATCCAACACTTCCTCCTCGCCAGAAGTCGGTTACAGTTCTCCCCGTTCGGTCGAGGTCCTGAAGAAGTCCTGGCCCGTGGTGGTGGTCGTTACACACCGCCTCCGTCTCCCTTCCGGTAGAAGTTACTCCAGCGCCTTCCCATCCCTGTCCTTCTGCGAGCAAACCGAGAGGTACCGCGAAGCCATCTACTCCCTTGTCCGGCGCAACGAAGGCACCTCCTCTCCGTAGCGTTCCCGTTCCTGTTCCCGAACGGTAGTAGTGGGAGCACTTGACAAACCGCGAGGTGAGTCTGCAGTGCCCCAAGCCGAGGCGCAACCGAGCGGAGAAAAAGAAGTTGAAGACGACCGTCCGGTGGTAGAAGAGATTCAGAAGTCTGTACAGAAGAATGCGGCTACGGAGCGCGTTGCATCTCCTCGAGCTTTTCCGTCCGGTAATGCGGTAACTCCCGTAATGGGTGTTCGCATTGCACGTCCTACAACTCCGACCGGTCCTCCTCTACCTGTCACTCCTTGGAAACCAGACTACGAAAGCAGTGATTCGTCTGCGGCGGTTTCTCATGATCATCCGGGGGGCGTTGATTTCTGATACCACGTTGGTCTCTTCCGAAACGGTGATCCTACTTCGCGAGATTCAAGCCGTCTGTCGCCACACTCGCCGTCCGTTCCCGATTCGGTTGATGATGGTCTGCGTTTGTTACTAAGTACCATGATGGATGTGGACCGTTATCGGGACATCTTAGCTAATTTGCGAACTTCCGTGCGGGTGAGGCCAGAGTTGGGTGAAGATGCGGAGATACCATCCGAAACCGGAATTACGATAGGGGTACCAAACGTCGTCGTCACCATTGATAGTACCGAGCGGTAACTTTGTCGTTGCGAATTAGCCGATCGGTAGTTACTCTCTTTTCTACTTCGTTGTAAAAGTTACCGACGTTCTGGTTCAAACTGTGTTTTCCCCTTTTCTTCTATTCCGTACGGTGATATCTTGACTTCTACTGCTCAGTTTCCGCCTCTGTCAACGCCAGTGAGGGAGGCACCCTCCTCTTTAAAGTGGCAAGAGTTCAGGTCCGTAGCGTTAACCGTTTTAGAATGGGAGCATTTTCTTTTTTCCCAACTTTGCCGTCTTCTTCACCGTTCGGTAGACTTCATGTCCTTCGGCATAGTACAGTGCGGTGCAGGTACTCCTGGAGGCGTTTCGGTGTTTTCTGGTACAGTAACTGAACCAATAAACACGCATTATTAGTGGAGTCAGGGGGTTCCTGCACCTTATTGAACCAATCAAAAGTATCCCCGTGCGGTAGGTATAGAATCAACCATTCATTTGCCTTCATTCTTGGCATCGCTCGGTCATTCCGCCTCCCGGTCTGTGTTTTCCTTCTTTTTGCACCATCCGTTGTTTTCCCGCGCGGTACTGTACGCAGGTGGCTAAGAAATAATAAAATTTCATGATACCGTACTGTACTTTTGCGCGGTTTTTCTGCCATCCGTTTTCGGTTTCCACTCTTTGCATTTTGACCGTGGCCGGTATAAAAAGTCTGTTGCCCACCCTTTGGCTTGTCCAAACTCCGTCCCCTCACGGTTGCCTTTCCTCTTCCTCATCATCCTCCGTTTCCGTCCGGTTTCTCCCTTCCCCTTGCACCATTTTCCGTTCGGTATACATCATCCTTCGGGAAAATACAGTACACTGCAGAAAGAGTGGTGCCCTCCAGAAAGAGTGTCCGTTCGGAAAACAGTAAAGTAAACACGTCCCAGAAGGGGCGTACGTTCGGTAAGAGCCGTGCGGAATTCGGGAAACCCAGAAGGGTTGGCCTACATGAGATCTGGGACGCAGATCGGTACTTCTCTCTCATCACCGTCCGGAATACCAGCCTTGGGAGGCCATAACCGCCTAGTTGGACTATGTCCGATTTTCGTCAAACGGCAAGTGACTCCGGTAACTAATTCTTCCACCACAATGAACTCATTCCCTGGACAGTTAGGCTTGAGCCCGCTTTCGGAGAGGAAAAGAACGTTCGGTTTTACCCCCCTCCTTAGCTCGACGGCTCCGCCGGCGCCAATACTGACGTATTTGGTTTTCCGGGAGACCGTCAGCGGGTTCAAACGTATCCTCATCCGGGGAATATCCGAACCAACGGACTCTGTACTCCATTCCGGTCTGTGTTTCGCGGTGCGAAACGATCTTGTCCACCACGTATTCCTCGTCCTCCGTATCGGAAGGTAATAAAGTAGGAGAATGCCGATCGGGAAGAATAGGTACTGTAGAGGACTCACCAGACCCAGGGGTAGGAACTGTAGACGTATCGGATAAACCAGATAAAGGCAAACAAACGCTCGGAACTTTAGTAACTCGGTCAATACTGACAGCAATAAGGATACCATCCTGCTCAATGTAGACAACCGAGTCGGTAACTGATTTCACCACGTACGGACCAGTAGTACGGGGAAGAAGCTTTTTCCTTCCCTCGTTTAGTCTCGCCTCGTCGGTGTCAACTTCTCCCGTTAACGGATCCTTTTCTGCTCGTTCGACAGGACGCAGAGCCCGTGGCGGTCGATCAACAAATACAGTATCCCCCGAACGGATAACCGGTCGGAATCTTACTTTCCGATCAAAGTCCTGTTTTGCTTTTTCCTGCGCGGTAGTCATCTTCAAGTTAGCTTTTTGTAAAGCATACCGAAGTCGGCGCATCGTCGCTCGTTTCAGCTGTACAGGAGTTAGGGTTTCATCCGTAGCGGAGTCAGCCACTCGATCAATTGTTCCCGTAACGGTGATACTCGGCGGGTGTCGAGTTAATACCAAATCAAAGGGAGTAGTTCCGTTACCCGGTGTACCTGCATATTGTAGGCGTAGGTCAATGGTTGTAAATAAAGATCCAATCGGTTTGATGTTCTTCCACATAGTGACGAAGGCGCTGTACAATTGTCTTATTAAACCGTTCGGCTTGCCCATTAGTTTGAGGGTGATAGGCCGTGGTTAAGAAATGGCGGGACCCCAGCATACTGCAAACCGCATCAAAGAACTTAGCAGTAAACTGTTTCCCGTTATCGGTTAAGACATAAAGAGGGGCGCCATAAGCATAAACCCAATGGTCAAGGAACGCAGCTGCGACAACCGCGGCGGTAGTAGTTCGTAAAGGGATGCAACGAGTGAGCTTAGAGAACCGATCGGTGATAACCAAAATAAAGACAAAGCCACGAGTAGTCTTCCGTAGCGGTCCGAGCAAATCCATTGCGACAAATCCGAGGGGGCCACTAGCTGGGAAGAGTTTCATAAACTTCTGAAACTTCCGTACGGTTCCGCGGTTACGAGCACAACTAACACAATCCCGGACGGTCATAAACACATCGTTCGCCATTTGTGGCCAGTAATACTCCCCCGAAGGGAATAGTACATTCTAGTTCCGCCTGGGTGACCGGCTAAACGGGGATAGTGAGCCATATACAGTAACCGTGCTCGGAGCGACTTAGGAACAACTCGTTGTAAAGCTCCGTCCAATTTGGACTTTCAACGAGAATACCGTATCGGTCGAAGTCGAACTCTGAACCACGTTCACCGACTGCATTGGCCTTCCCTAGGCAGAATTCGTCCTTAGCTTGTTCAGCTAGGAATTCTTCCACCGTAAACGGGTTTGCAGGTTCATCAACCTCTGCAAGTGCCATTACCTCCGGTAGGCCAATAATTCTATTTTCCCCGAGTTCGGATTCCCAATATGCGACTATAGCGTCGTGGTAATCAAGCAAACTTTCGCTTCCAGCTTGTTCCGGTTCGGCGTTGCTTTCAACGATGAAACAGGGGACTTCATAGTCGATATCTGTGTCGTCTTCACCTTCCGTTCGGAGTCTAGATACACCATCAGCCAACTGATGCTTGATACCCGGGCGGTATTCCACATCATATTCATACTCGGCTAACCTCAACCGCCATCTCGCAAGCCGTCCAGATGCGTCGGCTAGATTCAAAATCCAACGTAGTGCATGGTGATCCGTACGGAGAGTAAACTTGTCGCCATAAAGGTAAGGTCGTAGAGTTAGAATTGACCAAACAACAGCTAGGCATTCCTTCTCGGTGGTTGAATAATTCTGTTCCGCTTTGGTCAAACTCCTACTCCAATACCCAGCAGGCAGTTTGTCACCGTTCGGTTGTTCTTGTAGGGGTGTGCATCCGACTTGATACTCACAAGCGTCAGTGTCCAATGTGTATTTATAACCGATGCGGGGTAAAGCCAGGATAGGTGGTGATACCAACTTCTGTTTCAGCGTCATAAAGGCATCAAATTTTTCATCATCTAGGATACCGAATTCGAACGGACTTCCTTTTCCGGTCTTCTTGTTCAGCGGCGCGGCTATCTTGGCGAAACCCTTGATAAACCGACGGTAAACGTTGCACATTCCTAAAAACGACCTTAATTCCGTCTGGTTAGTCGGTGGAAGCGCTCTTTTGATAGCATCGCAATTCCTGTTATCCACGAGGAGTTGACCCGGACGGATGACATGGCCCAGATACGCAACCTCTGCCTCGAAGAAGGTGCACTTCGCCAAGCGTAGCGTGACACCAGCGGCTCTTGAAAGGCTCAACACTTCTCTAACATGCTGAAAGTGTTCCGAAACGGTCTTAGAATAAATGATGAAGTCGTCCAAGTAAACAAGGGCATACTGCCACTTAACCCGTGAAAGGATTATATCGACAGCCCTTTGGAACGTCGCGGGAGCATTCTTAAGACCGAACGGCATACGGGTAAAGCGAAAAAAACCATGATGGCTAGAAAAGGTAGTCTCGTCCCTATCCTCTTCCGGTATCTCGACTTGCCAGTAGCCACTGTTACAGTCTAGAGTAGAAAAGACCGTAGCCTCTCCCAGCGAGTCGATACACTCATCCATCCTTGGTATAGGATAGGAATCCCGTACGGTTACAGCATTCAGTCTTCTATAATCTATACAAAAACGTAAGGTGCCGTCCTTCTTCGGCGCGAATACGACTGGACTGGCCCATTCCGACTGTGTGGGCTCAATCACTCCGGCGGATAACATTCGATCGATCTCTTTCTTCTCGAATTCTATTGCTTTTGGCCCGGCACGGTACGGTTGTTGATAGATTAGCCTAGCATCTGGCGTGAGCTCAATTCGATGCTTAGCTATATCTATCTTTCCGAGACGGCCAGTCCACATTTCGGAGAACTCGTCCAACAAATTGAGGATATCCTTTCTTATTTTCTCTTATTTCACACCGACGCGGACCTGATCATGCCAATCTGGTTGCAATCCTTCTTGGCCGATCGGTCTGTCACCCGATGTATAATTACGTTGCGACTGCCAATTTGGTACAGTCTTCTCGTCTCTGCTTGAACCGGTCGGTAAAATATATTCAGAATTAGAATCCTTACCCCCCTTCTTAACATGAGGTGCCATCCTGGCAGCGGGAAGAGTGACGGACAAAATCCGAGCGGGTGCAGGTAGAGCGAGACCCACGACTGTATTCTTGGGGAGAGTTGCAGTCTTACTAGAAAAATTACTCATTAAAACGACGAACGGCCTGTTCGGGCGGATGTCCATGATCCCATTTGCCATAAGGGCGAGATGTTTGATTAAGGGTTTGGGATGATTCTGGACAAGGCACAAACCACCGGTCGGACATTGAACACGAATTGAAACATGACTCATAGGGGGTATTGTTACATGGGAGGCAAGACGAATCTTCCGGGATCGGGACTCAAAGGAAAGGGCTTAGATAGACGTAGACAGTTTCGACTTTGTCTCCGTCTTCGGTAACGTTCTGCCAACAATAGTAACTGGTGGTGCATGATGAAATACAACTTTCCGGTCAGATGGTAAAATAGCGCGTACATGTTGATCAATAAATATAGTACCCAGAATGCAATCGACGGCTAGATTACCAACCACCAGGAAACGAACACGAGTCTTCAATTCAACGATACGGACATTAAGATCAAGAGTACCCAAACATCGGATGGTTTTATTTGAAGCGTCCAATAAAGGGGGTGCGGCAACCAAACGGATAGATGATTTCTAAGCATCCGGTAGGGTGCGCACATTCACGATATTTGGTCCCGCTCCGGTATCAAGGACAGTCGTTAAAGGAATCATTAACGACGGGTCCCGTCCAACGGTCATTGATACTTTGTAGTTGCGTTTCTTAAAGAAATAAAGAGAACCACCAGCACTAGAATCATAACGCAGAGAGAAATCAGACGACAGAGAGGAGGTCTTCCGTTCCGGTGTACATCGAAGACCTTTAGAATTCCAAATCGGAAACGACGACGCCCCTACGCGTTTCCGGCATCGTTTTCCGACTCGGGGTTATCTACTTGTCCCGGAAGAGGGAGTGTTTCAGTAATCCCCTCCTCGATAATGTTAACCGAATGCGGCGCACGGGATGGACCAATCTGCGGGGGTGCCGCAGCGGAGTTGTCCTTGTTTGCCATAAAGCGGCGATAGTTTTGGCGACGGATCTGCATCAATTTCGACCGGTCGGTAGCATTCGAGTAAGGACAGACGACGTGGCCGGGATCCAAACAAAGATGACAGAATGGAGGTTTAGACCTGGACGGAGGGTTACTAGCGCGATTCACAGGAGTACTCACTGTATCGGCCGGCGAGCTTCCTTGAGGGGACTTCGGCTGCTGCATTGCTGCAGGTGACGATGGTCCGGACGGATAGAAACTCGAGGGCGGCGTTGAATACGTAGTCACGCTGTTACCCGTACGGTCACCTTGAGTTAAAGCAAGAACTTCCAAATCTTCAACCCGTTCGGTCACGGTTGAACTGTCTTCTTGCGAAGGACTTTCGATCGTTAACGCCCTTCCCGGTCGGTCGCGTGGTTGAAATCTTGTCTCTTTCGTTAACGGGTAACTTGTTGCTATATTCGATACCGGTCGGCGAGCTGTACGATACCCTTCTCCCAATGCGTGGGCATGATTGACTACTGTCTGATAATCCGCATTCGGGTGAGTGGCGAGATAGAGCCGCACCTGTTTGCAAGTGACAGGCAACAAGCCATCTACGAACAACGATTTCAACCTCCGATCGTAAAATACAATACCGCAACGGAGAGCTTTGTTCCACAACATCCGGGAATAGGACTCTTCGGTCATTGAAGAACTTTGCTTAAAGTTCACAACTTCCGAATAGGCCATCGCGATTATTTCATCGGTTGCATACGTACGGAGTAGAAACTGAACCACTTCTTTGTACGAACGGAGCAACTCATGATGGTTTCTATCCATCGCCATCGAACCGCCGGTCATACGAGCTTGCACTAGCACTTCGGCTTGTCCGGTGAGGTAGAATTGGAAACACCACATGGCGGCCTGCTCCGGTACGGAATTCATGTTGCAAGCGTCTTTGAACTTGGCCAAAAAGTTCAAAACCGCGATCGGATCTGATCCAGAGAACATGTGCGGTCTCATCTGGATGTCTATCTTCTTTCTGTATTTAACGATACTCCTCGACGACCCGTGAGAATCTGCCGAACGGAGTTCCAAACGATAGGTATTGTAGTTCACTGCCTTCGTGAACAACTCATTCAACGGACGTAGCGGCTTCAACTTCTTACAATACCTCTTCTTTTTCTTCTTACCGCGACGGGAGCTATCCGAACCGGACGACGACGAACTGGATGAACTCGACGATTCCGAATCGGTACTCGCATCACTTGAATCGTGGGAACTCCGGCGACGGGAACCCTTCTTACTCTTCTTCTTCTTCTTGCGGCTTCGGCTCTTCTTCCGGCCATCATCGGAACTTGAACTTTCGAATTCCGAATCGGTACTAGTCTCCTCTTCTCGATACTTGCGACGCGACCTTGATTTCTTCTTACCGTGACGGGAAGGAGAGCGATCATCGTCACACTCAACACGTCCGCTACGGTGTTTGGGACTCGACTCTTCATCATTAGAGTCTCGTCCCCCAGCAGGGTTAACCGGAAAGTACGGTTGTTTTACATCCATGGGTGGAACAGCCGACTCCCGTAAAGGACTTGTATTACCGTGTTCGGTGTTTTTAAACTGTAAATGCCCAGACGGGCCTGGTAGACTCTTGGCGAGATTTCCGGTCTGTAGACTGCTCGAACTATCCGGTACGGGTTTAGACTCTTCGTCAGCTCTGAGTAACTCCTCGAGGGGCATATTTGCAAAGCGCCCCATCAGAGCTGTAGTCTCCTCCCGAAGGAATGACATGACCATCGGCTCCGCAGCCTCGGCCATTATGTCATACACCTTTGCTTGGAGCTCGGACTCCATAACCGAACGGACTTGTTCCTGCACCTCCTTCTTAACCATCTCCTGTACTTCGACCTTTAATTCCGAACGGATTTTCTTCTTCACTTCTTCTGTTGCATTATCAACTTCCGTACGGACTTGTGGACCCAGGGCATCCAATACACGCGGGACGACCTCGCTGTGTATCCACCGGGCCCTTTCCAAACCGATCGGTGATGTCATTCCGGACGGTGATGTCATGGCTCTTGCTAATCCACTGTCTCCGGACGGAGGTCCTGGAAACAACTGATAGGGGGCCGAAGTAACGGGGTCGGCGGCACTTGTCGGCGTCGCTTGGTTCCGTGCACGGTCATGCAAATACCGTTCCGGTTCGCCGAGCGGCTTCGTCAGTGCCGACGGCGCACTGCGGGTGCTATGGGAAGACTGGGAGCCTTCCGGGCGGTCTACGGGGGCGGACATCTTGACTTCTGTATCTTCTTCTTTGAAGTACCGAACGGATAATACTGTGATTTTCGACTCTGCCTTCCCTTGTTTTCCGGTGGCGTCTCTTCTCGAAACCCAAAACCGTACGGAATTAACCAAAAGGGGTTCTAGGTCGGGAGACCAGTTGAGGTATAAAACCGTTAGGGTTCACTTCTCTCTTACCTAACGGACGTCTCCGTTCGGGAAAGGGAAGGACCTCGGTAGATTGGTAGAGCGTTAGGTAGGTCTGCGACCAGCGAGGGACCACCGAACGGAATAACAAGGGAAACACAAGACAGAGGCTGGCTCACTCTCGGGACGAGCTAACCGTGACGCGGTTGGGGGAAATACGCGGAGACGGTGACGGCGCTATACAGGCCAGAGGGGGACTTGTAAAACAAGGAGTAACCGAGCGGTAAAGGAAAAGGTAAAAGTAAAACAGGGAACTCCAAGGTGGAAGGGTGCTTACCTCTTTACTTGACGGGCACCGTAAAGGATATCACAGTTAAATATTTGTGAAGTCCGTACGGAGTCCGATTGGACCTGGCACTAGACCCTAATGGTCCCGTGCATACAGGTGTCAATTTCTACTAATTATCATACGCATTACTAAATTATACCCTACTGTACTCTCCACAGTCCTGTAATTACCTTACGGATTTTTCACCCCGGCGCGGTGTACACTGCTGTACGCCCTCACCTTTGCCACGTGGTCGCCGTGCGGGTCAACGCGTGCATCGCCAAACAACCGAACGGCCGGGTGATCCTCCCTCGGATCATTATAAATTCAGCCATCCCACTCACCGTGCGGTCACTTCACTCACTATACCACACGATCAATTGGAACGGCGAAAATGCTCGTATGAATGAGCAGCACCTACTCGTCGATTGTTTCCGCACATTCGACAAATACAACCCTGGAGTTCGCAGAGAAGATTTACGCAACGTTATCAAAGGAGAGCTTTCTATATGGCAATTCTCCGGCGTGGAGATCTTGAATAACATCTACATATTAAAGCCCGTAAAAATCTTCCTTGAGGACCGCGGTATCAAGCTACTTCCCTTTTTCCAAGGAACCAATCTCATAATGATTCGCATTATTGTCGCTATATGGAGGGAGGACGACTACTTTGAGAAGTTCAAAGCAGAGGTCATGCGCTGCAACGCGCACAAGTATGGCAACTTGGCCCTAGAAAGTGGTACGGCCACAACGCGCCAACTGCAAACCCCTGGTCGACTTCCTCAAAACAATCAAAACACACCCGCCCGTCGTCAGCTGCAGTTTGATAACAATAATGCACCTAATTTTTCATCTATTGACGCCAAAATTCACTCCCACTATCGGTCTGATGACGAAAAAATCATTGGCACGACAGCTGAAAATCTGCAAATTGCGTTGCGCTAATACGACCATATATGCCATATGAACAACGTACCTCAGGAATACAAGGCCAAATTTGCTCACTCCATGCTCAGAAGCAATGCCTTGACGCTGTGTTACTCTGAATTGACACACATACAAGACTGGCCTACTATGGTCAACGCACTGCAGCAACGTTTCAGCAGCCTTGCTGGCATGGCTCAAATTGAAGATGAGGTCAACGACTTATGTATTGACCAATTTCTTCACGAGAGTACTCATGAATGCATCGCCCTTCAAAATTTGGCACGCCGTATCGAGGACTTGATTCCCCAATGCCCTGACTGCCGCAAGAGTATTCGCGATAAACGCCGCGCCTTACACTAAGCCGTACGACTTTTTGACTGGGCTAGCGCTCCCATCGTTAACATGCACCGAAAAAATCCAACGTACAACAAGTTCCTCGATGATCTTGTGCTTGCGGAACAAGATTTCCGGTTGAAACAAATCAAAGGTGGCGCTTCGACCAGCAGCCAAACTAACACACCCAGACAAGTCAGGAGCTCATCACCCGCCCCCATCTTTCCCTCACATGGGCTCTCAAATCTCGTCATCCATCCTGACGCCGAAAATTGGTTCCAGAATCAAGCCCATTACGCCCGTGACCCCCGCGCACCTCGTCGAAAACAGCTATCCTCCAAGCATGACTCGAAATGCTATAACTGTGGAGGACGTGATCATGTTGAACGTCGCTGCACTCAACCCCGCGACGACCATAGAATCATGCGCAACAGGATCTCATTCATTCTCCGCAGTAAGAATTCCAAGCAAAAAGTGGCCATCTTACAACAGCTGTTGCCAGAACAATCCGAGCACATCAATTTCCTGTCCGCAGTCTTGTGGACTGTAATGCAACACCAGGACCCTGACAATGATGATGCTAAGTTCGACAACGATGAGGGTGATTATGACCAGAACAACACCTCCACGGATGACAAGTCTCCACCTGACACGCCCCCGAACCCCCAAGATGTAATGTTCACTCAAACGCTACCATGCCCACCCTCTGCAACTCTGAGTGCCCACTCATCAATCCATACCCCTCCCCTTTCCCTTGCCTCAACTCTCCCAATCCCGTCATCCATCTCACTCGCTTCCCCTTCGCTTTGCCCACCGCCCCTTTCAACTCCTCCTTCCCTCGCACGTCGACCCCCCTCCCGCCTCGCTTCATTACTCCCACCTTCTAGCCACGTCGCCGTGCTTACGTCTCTTTCTAATGCCCTTCATGAGGACCAATCCAACGCAGATGGAACTTCTTTTTTTCGCTAAGGGGCATACGCACTTCAAAGCAGTATGCACCCGTACTTAAGAAAACACCCGATCGCTACCGCAGTCGCACAGTCGCTCATAGACGAAATAAGCGTGGAAAATTATCCACATCTTTCGACCACCGCATTGTGTACAAGGTGAAATACATCGTCGATCAACTTTATTCATCTATTGCCCGGCAATTTGATGTCGCTTGCTTGGACATAGGCGCGCAGCGATCATGCATCGGCCTTCAACAAGCCAAGTGATATCACAAACGGATGCCTCGAAAGTTTCGACTCCAGCAATCCGACTGTAATTTCAAGTTTGGGAACAACATCTTCTCCAGTATGTGACTACTGCAACGTAACATATCTAAAGTGGTACTTCGGGAAGAACTTCCCCGTGATGCTAACATTCTAGGGGGCCGCTTTTTTATATCAATTAAGCACAAAGGGAAAGATCAGTGGCTATACAAGGCAAGTTATGTAGTGCAAGGCTTCAATGATCAGGAGCTCACAAGCTGATACACACCGCTACAATGTTACGCATCAGCTCTGTACGACTGCTTGCTGCGCTGTTCGCGATCTTTGGCTTTCGAGTATGGCCACAGCAAGTGACCCAAGCCTACCTACAATCCGCTGGCGAGTTTCTCAGAGATGTTTATGTGAAACCCTCACAAGAGCGAAAAATTGTTCCCAACCAGCTCCTGAAACTACTGAAGCCTCTCTGATGCTGGTGACTATTGGGATGCCACAATGACACAACATCTAGAAGATGACTTAGGCGTTCAGGTTTGCGCTCTCGATATCGGCTTATTCTTCAAAATGATACTCGGCAAACTTGCCGGACTTTCCGGCATATACGTGGACGACAGCTTCCACGCCTGTACAAAAGATTTTTATGGCTTCACAAAGAAGACATAGAAGCGCTTTGAGTCCAAGCCGCGAGAGGTTGACTCCTTCAAGTTCGCTTGGATGCAGGTTGCAACTACGCAGGAAGGTGTTCGCCTCTACCAAACCGAGTACCTCCACCGCATAAAACCTCTCCCTCTCGATGCATCGTTCACGGACTTTCGTTCCCTCTGACATTGCCTATGTTGGCTTACAAATACCCGCCCGGACATTGCGTGCGCAGTCCAAAAGTCGTCACAAGTCACGCAGGCGAAATTTAACGCCAAGTCAATCAAGTTAATCAACCGCATTGTAGTGAAGGCGCACAAACATCCCAACCGTGGGATTCTGCAACGGCCACTGGAGCCTTCCTCTCTCTACTTGCGCGTATATGAGGACGGCTCTTTCGCAAACAACGACGACTTGTCCACTCAACTCGGCTATCTCATTTTACTTCGCGAGAAGACCGACAGCTGCAACATTGTGCACTACAGCACACGCAAATCACACAGAGTTATTCGATCGGTGCTCAGTGGCGAGACATTCGCCTTAGCAGATGGCATGGACTTTGGCCTAACCATAAAGCATGACCTCGAACGCATGCTGAACAAGAAGCTGCAAGTACGCATGTTTACGGACTCGAAGTCCCTTTTCGATTTTCTCGTGAAGAACACATCCACCACTGAGAAGAGTCTCATGGTAGAGGTGCAGGCTATGCGCGAAGCCTACCAACGACTCGAAGTAGGCGACGTCGCCTGGATCAGAAGTGAAAATAACCCTGCCGACGAAATCACTAAGATAAAGGAGAACCCAATTTTGAACCGCATCACCAACGAAGGCATCGTTATCCATACTATTCAGCAATGGGTCATTCGTCGTGGCGTTTCCTTCGCCGATTCTTGCGAGGGGCGGACTGTGGAAATATAACCCCTAATCCCCAATTAGCGACCCTTGCTCGTAAGTAGGATACTGTAGTTAATAAGGCCAGATGGTCTACGAGTATCCTTAACAGGTCCTGCTTCTTTTAGTGTTACCAACTCCTTAATCGAAACCCCTAATCCGAGGGGTTACCGCACGACTCCAGCTAACGAAGGTTTATGACTATTTGTCTGATGAATAGGTATTTAAGGTAACCCCCCATAGCTGGAACTCCCTATCTACAAGAGAAAACACATCGTCATAATTCAACTAAAGTACCCAACCTATTCCTTCATTTTACCGCCGACGGCCAGTACGTATAGTCCACAGTATAGTTTTTATTTCATGCGGTAGGCGTACAGTAGTATGCAGTAGGCGTTCAGTCGTAGGGGGTGGTGGCGTTTAGTGATGGCCAGTAATATTTAGCAATTGCATGGTAGGGGCAACATAATTGCAATTTTGACAATTCCCAGTAACTAAAATTGCGTAAAAATATTTGCCACTTGTAGTGCACTTGTCATGGGAGGTGAACAGTGCGGTACTGGTGAAAATGTGCCACTACAAGCGCCCCCATGGCCTTGTTAGTGCCTCTATTCCCTAGCCAGTGCTCTTATGGCCATGTTAGTACCTCTATTACCTAACCGGTGGACCTATGGCTCTACATGCAAACCCTGAAGATAAAGGACACATTGCAGCTGTCCAGGGGCGAGAAGGAGCTCCAGTACATATTCCTGCAGCTGTGGTACCATGAAGATGGTTTCATAGTGGCCAAGCAGGACCCCCTCTTGAAATTTATGCAATTTTGTCCTCCCCTCAGGCAATGCAATGTGGTTTAAACTGAGGACGAGGTGATATTTTATTCGAATGCAGTATGAGGTTACATTACGACCCTTAAACTGGGCACTCCGTAAGTATACGATATGGTGGCCCACAACCCTAAGCGAGGCAGTTAAAGCCGCGTACCCATCGGAGATCCAACAGGTTTACAACGAGGGACACGCAGTACTCAATGCAGCCATAAGCTGTAGTGAATTCAGGAGGCGTTGTTTTACCAAACGCTTTCACTCTTTAGAACCATTTCTGAAGGCCGTCGTGGAACTACAAGATGCAAATGCATGCTTCCAGATTCTGCGCAAATTTTTTGGGGTATGCAAGTTATGTAGCTCCCGACACCAGTCCTCGAGCCCCCACAACGCGGCATATCAGCTCGCTCAGACATCAAGTGCCTTAAAGAGAAAGGTGTCATAGACCGTTATGACTCAACCGTCATTCATGCCTTTACCCTTGCCCGCTTACCGTCCCTTGCAAGATTTTCGTTCAAGTCCCTTTACCACGCCCGCCCTGGAAAGGATACTCGTTTTGCCGAACTAATCCGAGCGGTGGGTCCTGTGTATCGCTTCATTGCCCATCCACTTTCGACATTGGGGGGCTGGTACCAAGCTGCTCGGGACTTCGCCAGCCGGTTTGCGACTGGCATTGCCGCACATGCTGCTGTTACGATTGTTGAGGCGCAGAAAACACTGTTCGTTATAACTGACCACATCTTCCATGCATTAAAATAAACCCAAAATTTCCCTTGTTCGCACGCCTCGCGGCAAGACTCGTCCAGTTCAAGGCCATTTGCTTGTTGGGGTACAGTTTGAGCGGAACTGAATACCACAGCAAGTTGGTTTCATTGAACCTCTCACCTCAGGATAAATCGAATATCTCTTCGAACAGTAAAAACACCCAAAACTTCCACACCCATGATAAATCAGTCGCCACGAGCATTAGCCCTCGTCCCCGTAATCTCTAGCTCAACCCCATCTACCATTGATCCTTCATAAAAAAAAGGTCATTTTTGCCCTACTTAGCCCTTGTTGCCAAGGCCTTGGTGTGGTGAACATATATTTATCCCTTTACTAAAAGCCGCCTGAAGGGCTTTTTGATGGGTTGAACATTTGTTGAATACCTGGACAAGGGACCTTTAGTGGGCCATAACCTTGAAGGGCCATCGGCATGGGCTGGGGCGTAGCTGGGGGAGTGTAATTACTGGGTTCTAGAAGGGGGTTATAAAGTTGAACCGAAGGCTCCGGCGGGCGCCCTAGCTACTAAATAGCAGGATGCTTAGTTTCAATGGCGATGAGTTGCCAGTACTGAACGGCACTGTACAAAGGGCACTGGCGACAAGGGGCACTGGCGACCAGGGGGCCCTGGAATTGATTGCTAGTGCTACTATATGCACTATAACCCAGAGGCACTATTATTGCCATGCACTGTAATTATGTTCAAGATGTATTGCTACTACCTACAATTTTTTAAAAAATAGTGCTGGTCATTACTAGCTAGTGGTGGTAAATCTTTATGGGTAGTAGAATGTTGCACAAAAGCGTGCGGAGGGTATTCATAAATTAACCACGGATGCTGGCGGCGGGTAGAAACCTGTCGCGCCTGCATTATTTGGAGACTAAACGCAAAACAGGTAACGAAGTCGCGGAGCTCCTATGAAAGCAATGATCTGCGATCGGAGTCATGTCATCGCACTGACGCCGCCGTCGAAAAATTGATTACACTGTAATGCCGAATGGGCTTTTTTGTAGTTAGTCAACATGTACAGTATGTTTACTGAAATGATGCCGCACACTGATGATGTCACTGCGCAGCGATTCATGGAATCATTTTGAGTCTATTTTATTGCTTGTCAGTATCTCATGGAATCCAAGTGCGAAAGTCATAGTTTAATGCGGATCTTGTTGCATTCTTTACTACTCCGGATGGGAGAGGATAACATCTAGCATTAGTACTTATTCACCAATCCACTCTAGAACCTTGCTTTCGAAAAGTGGAAGTAATAAGAATCAACAGTGTAGTAAACACAATTTTATCAATCGTGTTGAAGAGAGTTCCTCTGGGAACAACAGGAATCCACTGGGACCTGCCTTTTCTCCGTTTGTAACAACAGCTCCTGTTGAGGGGAGGAACCGCGACGGGAAGCAGCGAAGGAAGCAAGGCGGCCGAAAAAACCCTTGCCGACGTCCCCCAAGGCGCGATAGATATCAATCCCGACGGGTGGAGGAGGATATCGTTTTGGTTGCAGTAAGTGCCGTAATGACGATGTCTCTCGCGCTCTGCGAGTGTTGCGGCAGCGCCTGTGGTAACTGTACTTGGCGAAATGTGGCGGCGTGCGGAGGGGTGGGCAACAGTAACGTCGACGGCGATATCGGTACTGTGAAGCCCGTATACAGCGGGTATGTAAATGTCCATTCGTAGCGCGGGGGACTCCGAATGCCCAGATGAGTTGAGAACGTGGTAGAGGAGCGGATGTTCGACGAGGGTGACGATCCTAACTTCCTTGCAGTAGCAAACAAGAACGTTGCGGAGGTTTTGATGACGACGAGTCATTCCGTCTTCGTATTTGCAGGTCAACGCGTGTTGACCACTTGGATCTAAGAAGGGTGCGATGTCGGCCTAGCGGCGGGAGCAGACTGGACAGCGAGTTGATCCAGGGAATAGCGCGATGCCGAGACGTAGAGCCAGAGCGACTTTCCACGTAGAAGAGTACATATACGTACCGCGGTGGGGGTGAGGAACCGAAGGGAAAACAGATGAGGCGGAGGATTTGCGCACGGAAAGGAGCCGCGTGTAACACAGGAAATGGTCCTCCCCTCGTGTAACGCAAGAAATGGTCCTTCCCTCTTGTAGTACAGGAAATATTCCTCTCAAAGGGACCAGCATCTTACAACGATCCCGCTCCTGACTCCGCTTACCATCCTTTCCAAATTTGCTTGCCATCCTCCCTAGATATTTTAATACTGTATCCTCTCCTCAAAATCAGCGTTCTACGTCTTTTTTATCTACCTTCTTCATCAAATTCACTCCTTATGTAGAAATTTCACGCATATGCGTTACCAAGATTTCGATTTAAAGTTTTTGGTACCGACTCCAGTCCGCCTCTAAGGTGTACTTAAACCCATTTTACCGAACTTTTTTGAGATCCACCAATCCCTACACACACTACTCTCCACCTTAAACCCTCTATCCTCCATCCACAATGGCCCCACTCCATTTAAAACCCAAATCAACAACCTTCGCCCCTCCGCCTCCATCACCAACTATCGCCACCCCCGCCCCCTAAACTCCATTTCCCTACTCCCTTTCGGACCTACTGACCGTGATGAATATCTAAGCCGCCAAAGCAAAAAGAAGCTGATCGAATTCGTGCGTCGCTTGATCGTCGAGGACCAGGCGGATGAGGTAGGTGAGGGGCAGGAGTGGGAAGTCGAAAAGGAAGCCGGGGAGACCTTCGAGGAGTGGGCAGCCCCGGAGTTGGTCTACGAGAATGAGGATGAAGAGGAGGATGACGAGGAGGATAAAGAGGAGGACGAGGAGGATGAGGTGGAGGGAGACATGGAAAGTGTTGGAATGGTTGGGCCGGGGCTGGACGGCATTGACCAAGTGGTACCGACGCTGGATCCGGATGGTAGTATCTTAAGTGGTTTAGATATCTCCCGGGAGGAAATAGAGAGTTATGAGCCGTTCGCAGATGTTTGTGGTAACTGCTTGGGCAGCATGGATATTTTGGAGGAGTTGTTTGGGCTTGATCTAGAGAATGCGAAGTAAGAGGACCAGATCGATTGTTATTTTCCTTAATTATCTCTTGTTTAGAGTATATCATCCACACAAAGTGTTTTTATGCGTTTCTTATTATCTTCTGTAGTCCTGTTCGGACTTTAGGGGAAGCCAAAAGTCTATATAAGGTGAGTAAACTGCTTCCTCATGGAGAGGTCAAGCAAGTTGGCAGACAACTTCAAAAGAGATACTCCAGTGGTAACGAAGTTGGTAGTCATCTTCGGGCCCAAAATTTATAAACGGCTCTCAAGCCTCGAAGCTAGGTGGAAGAGCCTATCCCTTTAGAATTGTTGGGGGATCCACCGAGCCCTCTTCCATTGCAGCCCATTTCATTTGCGTTGCAAATTACACGGAAGCAGATCTGTTGTTCACAAGGCGAAGGTACAGCCTGCCCCTTTCGGACAAAGTCGGTTGCGCTAGGTCTCTCGTCCGTATATAGCACATTTTGTTCCCAAAACTACCTTACCATAGCACTTTTGTCGCTCGCAACACCTCCGTTTTTAGAAAGTGGGCGTCGGATATCTCTCTTACGCCGAGTTTCTACTAACACCGTGCTCGTTCGTGGGCTGCCGCGGACGAGAACAACCAATCGGACTTCGATAGAATGAGTTCAGTGGTGATCGCAGACTGGAGCCTTTCGCCTGGGACCGGCGATGAACAACACTCGAAAAGAGCCGTAGCTGTAAGCGACGAAGACAGCTGCGGGTGGCGGGAGGATAATAGCGAGATGGCGGACCGAGGGATCTCTTCCAAGTGGCGGTGCTGGGAAAGAGTGAGCAGGTCGGAGATAAGTCCAAAAGAAGCAATTACAGATGCTGCGTAAGCAGCCTCGGTAATGTCTGAAGTTTGCAGGAGACCTAGACCGCCCATGGAGAAGGGGAGAGTGGCTTGGAGCCAGGCCCGCTCTGGACAGGGCAGCTGCAATTGGTGGAACGCTTCCCTCTGCTTCTGATCGAAGCTAGCGGCGAGTACCGCAGGTTGAGTGGAGGGGAAGCGTACGTAGCAAGTGCATGACCTTGGAGGCGTTCGCGCAGAAGCGGTGTAAGTGGAAAGCCAATTGAGCATCATCCAAGTCTCGAAGGGATTGGAAGATGCGGTCGACTGCGTTTTGGCGACCTGCGAAAAATTGGGAAACAAAGGGGTCCGAGCCAATCGGGGGATCCCAGTGATGTGCGCAAATTCGCACACGAAAAAATTTAGATGAGGACCATAATTGTATACAGTATTGGAACTGGGAAGATATTTTTACAGTTTTTGAATTTGCAAGATATTTTTAATTTGGGTGAGTGTGGCAAATTCATCGGTTGATTTTTTATTTTAGGACACGCTGTCATAGTGGATGTCAGTACAGTTCTAGGTTGTGGGTGATACTACGAGTGACTCTGAAAGGTCTATATAATGGCCACATCAATTCCCACCCCTGGCCGATGGGTGGCTGGCATGGGTATGGCACCTAGATATTTACCTTGAGGAAATATCTTCTAATGGTCTCTCTGGTTCACACGATTCCCGTGAATGCGTTTTATGGTATTTAGTATGTTTGATTGAGACTTTAGGATTAGCCGAAAGGTCTATATAAGCTGAGTAAAGTGCTTCCTCCTTGAGAGGTCAAGCAAGTTGGCAGACAACTTCAGGTCAAGCTCCGAGTAGTAGGAAGTTGAGAGTCAACTTCAGACCCTAGAAAACTTTTTCCTAAGCTGGTCGCAGAGCATCAGTGGTAGACCCTGCCCCTTTTATACTTGCTTGTAGCCCTCTCAACTCTCTCCCATATACACTCCTTTTTATTTGTTCAACTATACCACGGTAGCACTTTTGTCGCTCGCAACACCTCCGTCTTGGGGTAGTTGGTTCTAAGTATCTCTTCTCCCGACGATTTACCCCTATCATTTGGTACTCTTGTGGAGGGGGTTGCACCCGAGGTATTCGAGTTGAGCAGTCTTAGGGAACCATTCGAGGGGATTTCTTTTCTGTAATCATGGATCTCAACGCTGCTCGTATAACGTTCACAGGGGGCAAGAATGAAGACGTTGAGGAGTTTCTCTATACATATGTCAACGTTGTGATGCGTGAGAAGAGCGATGAAGAGAAGGCCGAAAGTATCTTCGCCTATCTTCATGGTGACGCAAAGCACAAATATAAGGCCAAGTTTATCAACGGGTGGTCTCTTAACGGGAATGGGCGTAACTTCGGTGAGGTATGTGAGTGGCTTGTGAAAGAATATGCTAAGCAGGTAGAACCAGATGAGATGATTCGTACCGCCATAGAGGCCCGGCTCAACTTCGACGATTTGTTAAGCTCATTGGTATACTTGTGTGATCTCTATGAAAAGGCTGGGTTCAACGCCCAAGCCAAGTACGGAATGCTGCGTAAGGCGGCGATGGGGGATAAGCGGCTCTCCGATTTCCTCCTCATCAAGGGCCCTCACACTTTTAATGAACTGAAGGGTACCATAGTAGAATTTGTCAAAAATTCGGAGACGTTTCAGTCACTAAGTGAAATACCGAGGGAAACCCGTACATCTATGCCGATCGTGCATCCTGAAAAGAATTATCAAAGGCCAGCTACTAGCGCAGCAGCATTGGAATCAGTCAGGAGCGATGTCAAAAACTTGGAAGAAAGGTTGGAAACCCGATTCGATAATCGACTTGACATGATAACCTCGCAGTTGGAAAGCCTTACTCTTACCATTAAGAAGAACCAGTCTGGGGCCCCCAAGGCCGCAGAAGTCTGTTCCTACTGTCACAAGCCTGGACACTTTGCAAATAGGTGTCCTGATAATCCACATAGAAACACTCGTTGTGGAAAGTGCGGTCGTTACGGGCATCATGAAAGTAACTGCTGGTCTAAAGACAACAGAAGAGCAAATTTATCGGACGCGAGGAGTGAGTCAGGACCAGAGATGAAAATCTTACAAAACAGGAAGGATCAAAGGTTGGCGGATGCCGGTAATGTATCCATCGCTGAAGAAATCAGTCAAGTTAATGTGACAAAAAGGGATGGGGAAGGGAACGTTTTGTCGAAAAAACCTAGGCTAGATTATGGAATGCTGGAGCATATCCCAGCACCTGTACCTCCTCGAACCAAGAGGCTTGATCAAGTTGTTCCAGGGGTGGGAAACACTTCGGCCAAGAAGACGAGAAAGAGTAAGAAATTTAAGAGTATCCCGAAGGACGTACTAGAATATGTGAAGAAGTACAATTTGGTGGCTGAGCTTGCATCGGCCCCAACTGGGATAACGTTTGGTCAACTTTTGAGGGGCGACGCAGAGGATGCGAGAAAAGAACTCAAAAAAATTATCAGGTCTAATAAGTCCGCTAAGGTAAGAAACTGTTTCTTCAATCGGCCTCGACAGCACCAAGACGTCTTAAACTAGTACCAGTCAAAGTATTGGGAATGAAAACCCAAGCTCTTTTCGATTCGGGCGCTGTTCCAAACCTTATCTCAGAAACTTTGGTGACAGATTTAGGTCTCGAAATTATTCCAACTACTCGAAGAATAACTGTGGCGGATGGAACCGTCTCAAAATGCATGGGCACTGTTAACAAGGTTTCCGTGTTCTTTGGGGACTCTAAAGTTGATGTAGACTTTCTCGTCATGCCGGAGCTCCCTTTCGATGCAATCATTGGCTGTCCTACCATGGAAAGACTAGGGACCTGCATTGACTTGGGCAACCAAATCGTTTCAGTTAATGTTGACGGCAGAAACGTGAAGATGCCCCTGGATTTCGACAAAAGCACACATCCGGAAGATCTAAGAGAGACGGACAGTGAAGATTTCACTTCTAGCTATGACAGCGAAGATTCCGAACCAACTAACACTTTCGGAAGTGAGAAAGGGTACGCTCGGGGACAATGAACATGACATGGGACGATTATGATTCTGGGTTTGAAACAGATGAAGAATGGAATTCTAGGGTAGGTTTGACACCTGAATGTGTTTCTTTTTGCGATAATATCGAATCAAAGGACGGAATTCGGGCATGAAAGAAGATTACAATTGCACGGAAAACAAGAATATATCGAATTCCATATCTGAAGATGTGAGCACGCCGGAAGAGGTCCTTCAAAATTTGGAGGGTGAGGATCAAGAAAAGGACCAGCGCCAAATTGGAGAAATTCAAGAAAAAGTACAGCACCTTCCAGCCCCCGCCTCAATGATAATATCCGACATGTTAACATCTTCCGAAGTAATTGCATGGAGCGTTTCCGATTTAAGACAAGCAAGTGTACCGGTCACTCACTCATTTGAACTTACCGATACTAAACCAATTTACCACAGGCCTAGACGTCAACCGCCAAAATATGACCAATTTATCTCAGAGAATGTTACAAGTATGCTGGAAAATGATATCATTCGGCCAGTTTCATCCCCATGGTCATTTCCAGTTGTGGTCGCACCAAAGAAGGATGGAAAGCTGCGTTTTTGCGTCGATTACCGACAACTGAACCAGAGAATGATACCCGATCGATTTCCGATTCCGAATATGGAGGAAATCCTCGAGGACTTGAAGGACGGGAGATACTTCACCTCAATTGATCTTTACACTGGTTATTGGCAGATTCCATTGGATGAAAAATGCAAGGAAAAAACAACTTTTACCAGCAAAGCCGGTACATTCAGGTTCGAAGTGATGCCTTTTGGTCTCATGAATGCCCCAGCTACATTCCAAAGAATGATGAACGAGGTTTTGAAAGGACTTCCATTTGCAAGAGTTTATATCGATGATGTAGTGATATTCTCAAAAACCTTGGATCAGCACATATCGCATGTCAAGACTGTGGTGGAGAAAATAGCTGCGTACAGCCTGAAAATTAAGTTAAGCAAATGCTTCTTTGCGAAAACGTCTATCCAATTACTCGGTCATATCGTCGATCAAGAGGGAATTAAAGTGGATCCAGAGAAAACGAAAAAAATCAAGTTGGCACCAAGGCCCGCTTCAAAGACGGAGGTTCGAAGCTTCTTAGGACTGGCCTCATATTACAGGAGATTTATCAAAGATTTCGCCAAGACTGCAGCACCGTTACATGCCAGCACAACAAAGAACGGAAAATTTTTATGGAACAAGGAAATGCAAACCGCATTTGAAGAGCTTAAAGATAAGCTATGTGTCCCCCCAGTGCTCATGTATCCAGATTTCAAGAGACCATTTGTTGTGGAGACAGATGCCTCAGAACGGTCTTTGGGTGCCGTTTTGTCCCAAAAAGATGAAAACGGAAGACTACACCCGGTTCAATTCGCAAGTCGCACTCTGAATGATGCGGAAAGGAGATACTCAGTCTGCGAAAAAGAAGCGCTCGCTGTTGTCTTCGCACTGAAAAAGTTTCGCGTATACCTTTTATCACTCGAGAAATTTGTCTTGATAACTGATCACCAGGCACTTAAGACAGCATTCCAAAAGAAAGATGTACATCACCGCTTGGCCCGATGGCTCGACATTTTCGCAGAATATCGGTTTGAAATTGTGTATAGGCCCGGACGCAATAATCAGCCTGCCGACTACCTATCCCGCTTGAGGGATCCACTGATTCCAAATGAAAAAGCTTCCGAGAACATCGTCGGAGTTGCCGAGGTGCAAGTGCCGAACAATAACGAGTACGAAGCTAATATTGACGGACTAATTAAATTCCTGGATGGACTAGAAATGAGAAAGGTTGATATTGAACACAGAAATTGGGTACGTAGGAATCAAAAGGCTTTTACACTATGGAATGGGAAACTCTTCCGACACACGAAAGCCGGTCCTCGACTAGTGGCCCCTTTGAAAGAAAGAATGAAGATCTTGAGGACTTTTCATGATGAGTTAGGGCATTGGGATCTCGAAACAACCAAGAAATTCGTTACTGAGAGATTCTGGTGGCCCAGTATCCATAAGGACGTCTATAACTTCGTGAAAAGCTGCGACAACTGTCAAAAATTCACGCCAATACGAAAGTATAAGACAACTCTAGGCTTTCCAGTTTCCGGTCTCTTTGAAACCTTTTCAATTGACTTTGCCGGCCCATTCAAGGAAACCTCTTCCGGAAACAAATATCTCCTTATAGGGGTGGAACATCTTACTGGATGGCCAATAGCAGTTGCAGTTGAGGAGGCCAATGCTGAAGTGGTCCTGAGATTCATCGAAAAAGAAATAATTGAACCGTTTGGTCTTCCAAAAAGGATCATCTCGGATAACGCACTTTGTTTTACTGCAACTTCACTGCTTCGTTTCTTGGAAGAAAAAGGTATTCAGCTAAAGACAGTTCTCGCATATGCTCCTATGTCAAACGGGAAAGCGGAGAGGATGGTTGGAACCATCAAACGATCAATATCGAAAACTATGTCCGAGAATGAAATCCAGTGGGAAGATGCCTTACCAAAAGTGTTATACGGCTATCGGCGAAGAAGAGGAAGAAGTGGACGGTCACCGTTTGAGCTAATGTACGGAAGAGCTCCTAGAATGTTACAGAGAGATATGGAAACAAATGTTATCGATGAAGAGAGTAGAGAGGTCGAACTATTGGCCACCGAAAGCTGGAGATCACACCGCGCGCTAACACAGACAAGAAATAAGGATGAAGAGCCTCCAGTCCAAACTTTCTCAGTCGGCTCTAAAGTACTTGTAGCACACGGAAAAGCAATGCAACAGGCTGTGAAGTGGCCGGCTTTCCAAACAAAGTACTCGAACCCTTGCATCGTCACGGAGGAAAGACACCCGCATTATAAGCTCTGTTCAAGCTCAGGGAAGAGATCAAGGAGGGCAATCCATGCACGTCGTCTGGTCCCTTACCATCAGAGGCCTGAAGAATTCCTTCTCACACAGGACTATGCGCAACCACGAGGCATACTCATCTTTAACTATAGAATGATTCCTATGGGAGGAAAAAGGGCCTGGGAATGGATCATCTCGATTACGCGTGACTACTACGAACTCCACGTAATCATCCATTTCTACATTAATATATGCCTATGTTTTCGTACGTTGAACGGACCATTGCTACCTCAAGAAGATTTCCGACTATTGATCAGAGTTCTATTCTCATTCCAAAACGGAAGGTTCACGGAAGCAGGTCCAGAGTTTGTGGAAGTCATATATCATTACTCTATAGGGAGGTATGGAATGGTAGCTATCGGAGACTTGTCGCAAACATATCTGAACATTATCCGTCCAGTTTACGTATTTCTCAAGAACAACCAAGATGTGCGACTGAGAGGTTACAGCTTGCCCCCTGATATGGAATATCGACTGGTCCCATATCCTCTATGGGAACCTTACGTTGCTCCGCTCAGAAATACAACCTCAGCCGAAGACCAGGATCCTCCCGAGGCCGTGATGATGATACGAGCTGGACCATCAAGTGATCGGGGCGGATCATCGAAGAGGGCAAGGCGTCGGGAGCAGCGAGGAAGATCGCCAAGAAGATCGCCTCAAACACCGCCTAGTCTCCCAGGGGGAAACTATGCATCCTTAATTATTGGACGACTACCAATTAGACGTTGGCTTCGCGAAATGACAGAGGACCCTCGAGAAGCAGAAGTAATTTCCTTTTTTGCCATTAGTATTTGCATGTGCTTCCAGACCATTCACGGGGCGCACCTTACTCGTGAGGACTCAGTCCTTATGTTGCGAGTTTTTTTCTCCTTCAGATACCCGTTTCTGGACCCGTTGCCAGAAAAGTTTGCATACTACGTTTACTACCTCACATTTGGAAGGTTTGGAGAAGTGAAACGGGAGGAGCTCATTAGAGAACACTATGAAACCATACGCCGAATCTACGAAACTCTTGACCAAGGAGATGAGCCGGTCATCGCACGGTACACACTCTCTCATCATATTGGAAATGAGCTACTACCATATCCTTATAGTGAACCCTATACTCTCCCTGATGAATGGATAGAACTCCCACAAGAACAACAAGAGCAGTGACGAGCCGGGACGTTCGTCTTGAGCGGGAGGGCGTGATGTGCGCAAATTCGCACACGAAAAAATTTAGATGAGGACCATAATTGTATACAGTATTGGAACTGGGAAGATATTTTTACAGTTTTTGAATTTGCAAGATATTTTTAATTTGGGTGAGTGTGGCAAATTCATCGGTTGATTTTTTATTTTAGGACACGCTGTCATAGTGGATGTCAGTACAGTTCTAGGTTGTGGGTGATACTACGAGTGACTCTGAAAGGTCTATATAATGGCCACATCAATTCCCACCCCTGGCCGATGGGTGGCTGGCATGGGTATGGCACCTAGATATTTACCTTGAGGAAATATCTTCTAATGGTCTCTCTGGTTCACACGATTCCCGTGAATGCGTTTTATGGTATTTAGTATGTTTGATTGAGACTTTAGGATTAGCCGAAAGGTCTATATAAGCTGAGTAAAGTGCTTCCTCCTTGAGAGGTCAAGCAAGTTGGCAGACAACTTCAGGTCAAGCTCCGAGTAGTAGGAAGTTGAGAGTCAACTTCAGACCCTAGAAAACTTTTTCCTAAGCTGGTCGCAGAGCATCAGTGGTAGACCCTGCCCCTTTTATACTTGCTTGTAGCCCTCTCAACTCTCTCCCATATACACTCCTTTTTATTTGTTCAACTATACCACGGTAGCACTTTTGTCGCTCGCAACACCTCCGTCTTGGGGTAGTTGGTTCTAAGTATCTCTTCTCCCGACGATTTACCCCTATCACCCAGCACGATGAAACCATGGGGGGTTGGAAAGGGGCAAGGAAGTGCCAAGGGGAGTGGGAAGGGGAGAAGCTGTAAACTTGGGTCTTGGCAAGGTTGAGCTGGAACCCTAGTGGACCTCCTTCAAGCTTGATGAAACGGACGGCAGACATTACCGAGGCTGCTTACGCAGCATCTGTAATTGCTTCTTTTGGACTTATCTCCGACCTGCTCACTCTTTCCCAGCACCGCCACTTGGAAGAGATCCCTCGGTCCGCCATCTCGCTATTATCCTCCCGCCACCCGCAGCTGTCTTCGTCGCTTACAGCTACGGCTCTTTTCGAGCGTTGTTCATCGCCGGTCCCAGGCGAAAGGCTCCAGTCTGCGATCACCACTGAATCATGCTATCGAAGTCCGATTAGTTGTTCTCGTCCGCGGCAGCCCACGACCGAGCACGGCTCCTCTCCGTGCGCACATCCTCCGCCTCATCTGTTTTCTCTTCGCTTCCTCACCCCGCGTTACGTACATGTCCTCTTCTACGTGGAAAGTCGCTCTGGCTCTACGTCTCTGCATCGCGCTATTCCCTGGATCTACTCTCTGTCCGGTCTGCTCCCGCCGCTCGGCCGACATCGCACCCGTCTTAGATCCAAGTGGTCAACACGCGTTGACCTGCAAATACGAAAACGGAATGACTCGTCGTCATCACAACCTCCGCAACGTTCTTGTTTGCTACTGCAAGGAAGTTAGGATCGTCACCCTCGTCGAACATCCGCTCCTCTACCACGTTCTCAACTCATCTGGGCATTCGGAGTCCCCCGCGCTACGAATGGACATTTACATACCCGCTGTATACGGGCTTCACAGTACCGATATCGCCGTCGACGTTACTGTTGCCCACCCCTCCGCACGCCGCCACATTTCGCCAAGTACGGTTACCGCAGGCGCTGCCGCAACACTCGCAGAGCGCGAGAAACATCGTCATTACGGCACTTACTGCAACCAAAACGATATCCTCCTCTCCCCCGTCGGGATTGATATGTATGGCGCCTTGGGCGACGACGGCAAGGGTTTTTTCGGCCGCCTTGCTTCCTTCGCTGCTTCCCGTCGCGGTTCCTCCCCTCAACAGGAGCTCCGCGACTTCGTTACCCGTTTTGCATTTAGTCTCCAAATAATGCAGGCGCGACAGGTTTCTACCCGCCGCCCGCATCCGTAGTTAATTTATGAATACCCTCCGCACGCTTCTGTGCGACATTGTACAACCAATAAAGATTTACCACCACAAGAACACACTCCTAAGGAAACTGAAGAAATAAGTGCGGACCATCACAGGGACTTCATATAACCTACCACATCTTCCATGCATTAAAATAACCTAAAAATTTCCCCTTTATATGAACAGCTGACGAAAGCATCACCTTTAATGATCAATACTCAGGAGACCGCTAGCGCCATATAGCGCATGGTCTGGGACTACACAGCAGGGGCAAAATCGGTGGTCTGGTCAAGACGTCGCTGATGAACGGACACAGCAACGTATTGGACAATCAGGCATACGAATCTAACGAGGAGCGAATGTTTCTCGGCGGCAACCGAGGTACCACGCTTGCTGGCGAGAAAGTGGGCGACTTGTTGCACGGCTTGATCAAACCCGGGTCCAGTGCAACCATAGACATCAGCAACCATGGGTGAAGGTCCAGTCCGTAGTATTCGCATAAAGTATGGTAATGGTGGCGTTTCTCTGATTCTTTCTTGGAGATATGGCCATGTGGAGGACAAGAACGAAACCCGGATGAAAGCGGACTGATGACAGAGATATCAAAGGCCTGCGGGCTGGCGGCGAACTCGGAGTCATTAATAAACACATCTAGGCGGAGCTGGGTCGCGGAAGAAGCAGAAGGATGAATGCGGTCAATTCGAGCCTGTCGTTCCTCTCTGGTCAGTTGGGAGGCCGCAAGGAAGCCAGAGGAAGGATGTAGAGGATCTGGAAAGCGCTGCTCCCGAGAAACGCGAACACCGTGGAGTAGAGCAGTATGGCGGATGGACCGAGCTAGCTCGTCACGAAGTGCGTCGTGGCGGCGAACGCTACCGGCGCCAGTACTGCACACCATGGCGTGATGACCATGAACATCTAGCATGGCAGTTGAACGGGAACATAATGTGCATGAACGGGATCCAGAGAAAAGTGGCACGCCGAGACGTAAACAGACCATAGTAATCCAGACCTCTGGAGCAGCGCGGGCACCGTTACCGCTGAGTGGAAGAGTGGAGAAGGGCAATGAGGACGAGGAAGCAGTGGTAGATACAGGGGAAATTTGGGGTGTTTTTAATGCATGAAAAATATGGTCAGCTGTTCCCTAATGGATGTCGTGATGGTATAGGCTTACAATGTAAAGGATTGGCGGGAAGTTGTCAGTTGTGGTAGATACATGACGCGTTTTGGAAACTGACAAAATTTTTCATGGATTAAAAACACCCCAAATTCCCCCCCTTCATACGGATAAATTAACTGCAAGTTTTAGCGCAAGGAGCGTCCCATATTTATGCATGGGCCAACACCCGTCCATCTCTCAGCGCGACAGGTTTCTACCCGCCGCCCGCATCCGCAGTTAATTTATGAATACCCTCCGCACGCTTCTGTGCGACATTGTACAACCAATAAAGATTTACCACCACCATCTCTGGTAAAATTACTTTAATGCTGCGCAATGTGCGCATAATTCCTCACTTTTTGCCATTTAGGCACACGAGTGACATAACCCGTTATCCTGAACACGTCTAGCATAAACTAGGGGATAACCGAACCGCACTTTTCAAACATTAAAGAACCAAATCGATCTTAGTACTTTTTGCTCCCTCCAATTTTCTCCGACATCTCGCATTTTTTCCAGCGCCTCATTTTTTAATTTATCACAGGGATTCTCTGCGCAGCTCGATCTTCACACTTAAGAACTCAGACTGCTGCCATTACTATAAAGTGCATCCTCGCGTTACCACTTCCAGAGCCCAAGCATCCGTACTTGTCCTTCAGTCTTTTCTTACTAACTGCAACTATTCAAAGGTCTCAACACGATGATGCCTTTCAAATCCTCCCCTTTCCTCGCTAGTTCCCTCTACCTCTCTTTTTTGTTTCTTACCATTCCCTTTTGCGCCCAATCACAAGGTGCTTCCCTGAACTCCGGTTTTAATCACCGCGCCCACGCTGTTCCTGGAGGCCCCTATCACCACCCCGATCTTACTGGTAACGGTTGGGCCGCTGTTCGTCTCGATGGCAGTCTTTCCCATTCCCATTATTTCAACCCTGCTCAGGGGGCGGTCGGGTACATTGTGTCTTACAACTGGACTTTTCACAATCGCGTCGTCTGTCAAATGCAAATATGCGCAGTCAATTTCCCTCTCGGTACATCTCGCATCACCCTCTCCGTTGTTGACAACACCGGAGACTATCACTCCGCCTCCACCTCTGTCAATATCTTCCGCGCCACAAGACCGAATGTTCGAGTTTGGGTTTACGAACAACCGTGGCCTGCTTCAAAATGGAGGTACCCGCCTCTTCCCGTGTACTCTTTTTCCAGACCCCATACCGACTTTCAAACTCGTCTCGCTCTCCCTAATTTCGTAAGAGATAAACCATTCGCCATGCGCGTCCTGGCTGTCCTCAACTTCCCGAAGACAGGGTTTTATGCGTTTCGAATTTTCTGTGGGGGCGCCCATTGTCTCCTTCGCATTGCTGGTAGGATCATTTTGTTTGGTAATCAACCTGTGCTGACCACTAGCAAGTTTTTAAAATATCGCGGTGGCGAGAATTCTACAGCTACAGTTGAGCTGTTATATCGACGCACTAATACTGATGGTGCCGAGCCAAGGCTGGTTTTGCAATGGAAGAGTCCCGTGTACACTCAGTGGGCTCTAATCCCAAGCCATCGTCTGTCCCACATCCCGCAAGCTTATTATCCGATTATAAACAATATTCGTCCCCTTAATGCAAGGGTAGGCGAACGGATTCGTCTTGCGGGAAGTAGCCTGCTGGACGTTAAAGCTGTTTACATCGGGCGGTCGAAATGTCTCGGTGTTCATCAGAGGAATCAGTTTTCTATCGATTGTGTGCTACCTGGCGAGCGTGGAACAGTAAAGGTCAAGGTGAAGACAAGGACTGGTATCTCCAACGAGTTTAAGTACAAAATTGGCCCAGAACTAGATCCATATGACGAAGCCCAACAAGCAAGGGAAGGGGTAGGACCGTTGGGGTATTACCAACCTGTACGATTCCAAAAAGAGTACCTTAGGACCTCGAACGGATCTATATGGAAAGCAGGTCGCCTCACTGCTATTACGATTGGCCCAGATTCGCGTTATTACATTGGCAGTTTGGAAGGAGTGGTTTTCTCAGTCAAGAGTGATATTAATTTTGTCGTCCGCGATGTCTGCACCTCCCAAAATGTTGGGCCCAACAGAGCAGTTCTCGGAGTTGCCTTCAACCCGGTTGATACCGATTTTATCAGACTGTATGCGTCTACGAGCGTTACTTTTTGGAAGACCAAAAACATTTTGGAGTTTGAGGAGGGCTGGCACAATGGCGAGGTCATTGAAATGAAAAAGACTCCGGAGCACTGTTTGCAGCGAACTCGAACCGTCCTATCAGGCCTCCCCGTTTCGAATTATGATCATGCAGTGAACGGAATCAGCTTTGATCAGCACGGGCAGCTGCTCGTTACTGTAGCAGGGATGACTAATGCAGGAGTACCAGGCCCACACGTGATAGGAGGTATATCTGATTCTCCTCTGTCTGGTGCAATGCTCCGTGCTCCCATTTCAAAACCTGCTTTCGATGGTCATGTCAGATATTCTCAGTACTACGATCCCGCGACAACTCAGAAGATCACCGGTGATGTTGAAGTTTTCGCAAGTGGTCTACGAAATTCATTTTGCCACGTTGTACACTCGAATGGTTGGATCTACGCGACAGAAAATGGAAGCAATAAGCGGTTTGGCCCGACCAGCACCGGGTGCGATTCTCAGGGCGGGTCGTACAACGAAATGGATTCGCTACTTCTAATTCAACGCGGGAGGTATTACGGTTATGCCAATAGAAATCGTGGGAGGACTGACAAGAAGCAGTGCATCTACAAGTTTGGGGACTATGCAAAGCCACTTACTCAGTTCCGGCCCAGTACAGACGGCCTTATCGAATATACGGCAAATACATTCGGTGGGCAAATGCGTGGCGATTTAGTTGCAACAAAGTATGCCGTCAATGGAGAAGGAAACTCGTTCAGGGTTAGACTCAACAAGTCAGGAAAAAGTTATTGAGAATAGTGTCCTTGCAGAGGTCTCTGGACTGACCGCTGTATTGAGCCCCACTGGGGGCGATCGTCATGCCTCGAGTGCTTCAGAGACACGTCGTAATCCTTGTCCCGACAGAGGAAAATCCAGGACGTTTGATAGTAACCTCCGTGTTTCCCTTCCGAGGACCGCAAAGAGGAAACAACAGAGTAATCATTACGGGATGGAATTTGTACCCACCGCTAAGTGTCAAGTTTGGGGATAAATTTTGCACAAAGGTGAGGGACTACAAAGCAGGTAGAAGCTTAACCTGTCTAGCCCCAAGTGGTCGGGGCAACGTGCCTGTAACTGTGACACGATTTGGGCGTTCATCTAAGTCGCACGGGTATGAATATCGATACATGGTTGTTTAATTGGGACTTCGAATTACTCACCGAACTTCTGCAGAGTGAAGCGATGTTACGGTTAGTGAAGTGCTGAGGGGCGAGAGCCCACGAAAATTATCCAGTGTAGTTGATTACCCGCAATAAAGCATTGAAAGCATTGAACTAGCCGCACAACGGGGATGTAAAAGAATCCGGTAACACTGAATTTTGTTGTGGTTTGGTCGTCAAGGGAGCGCTTCTCCCCATAAGATCTTTTTTCTCTCTCTCCCTGAGACCATTTACCCCTTCGTCTTTTGTAGTAGAGTCAGTGTGCCCTTCTACACAAGTCCAGCTTCTTGCGTCTACTCTACATACACATCAAAGCATGCACACCTCAAATAAACGGCCTAAAAGGTGACCATGCGTTAGTTCCATGTATGAGTTGTATCAGTCTATCAGTTCTTCTACACGCCCCCCTTTGCGCACTATGTAATAAAACAATAGCGCTTATATACATTTACATCTCTTCCCTGAGAGCCGCTCCATAGTTAAGTTTGTTATCCACTGCAATAGGAAGGCGTCCTTCGACAACCATGAATTCGAGTATATCTGATAACGGGTCAGGATGCGGTTTTGTCAATGGATCTGTAGGATTCGACTTACCGTTCATTCACTCCATTTGGTACATCTATCCTTATGCTTCTTATTCGCGTAGCAATTGTAAGTATGCTCCGTAGCAAAATAATCATACAATCTCTTTCTATACACAACCCAAGTTATTGTTGCTTTCTTCCTGTCAACTTTTTAGCAACCAGCTGAATCTGGCGCACATAACCAAAAGACATGACGGATGCAATAGTTTCAGCAGCACCTATAGATGGGATAGATCGGATGTATCTTCCAAGAGTAAGGCACCCGAACGCCATGGTCTCCACCGCACGAGACCAGACATCCAGGCAATGGGAAGCAGCGGAGGGACCGACTTTTTTGATGTTACCTTCGTGAATCCCCTCGCTCCCTCCAACAGGAGAGTGAGGGCCTTCAACCCGATGTCCTCTCTGAATGCGGCGCGAAATGCAAAGCAGAGAAGATATCAATCCTTTATCGCGACCTCCACCAGAGGTATGCTCGTGCCTGTGCCAATCTCCACTCTTGGAGGGTGGCACCCGGATACATGTGCAGTGCTAAATGACGTGGCAAGGAACGTGGCCGTGAGGGTACTGGAGACGTACGGAAAGGTTCGGGGGGTTTTGATGCAAAGGCACGCCGCAGCAGCCGTCATGTCCAATGCGGCCCGCTTGATGGCTGGCCTGAAGGTAGCATTTTAGGGAGCGGAGTTCCTTCCCCATTACTGTGTCGGTATACCCTTTTTGAGTTGATTGCGGTTGTCTGGAAAACCATGGGATAGACCGGATATATCTTCCAAGAGTAAAACACCCAAACCTTTTCCCCAAATCTTTCCCCTATAGATGTAGATCTCCGAGTTCGTTTCCGTGAAACAAATACAATGGTATGAAAACACATCCTTGATGCACACTAACGAAATTTCAACTATGAATCCTTCCTGGTCTTGATTCTTGTTCAGGCCTGACTTTGGCGGAAATCAGCACCTGAGAACGAGACCTTGGCGTTGTTTTGCCCGGCTGCGGATGGTTTCAAGAATGTTATCATTGGATTTCACCTCTGTGCATAATCCCAATGATCCCATTAATCTCTTTTTCCCAGCACCTGCCATATTAGGAAGACATTGATGAATAAAACTTGACGCAAAAACTGCAAGAGAAGAAGCAGCAGTCCCCAAGTATCCTATCTTCCCTGCGATTTTGCGAACGGAACGATACTCTAGAGCACTAAGCTTATCGTTCATTTCCTTGCGTTGAGATGGGGATATTTTGAATAGCTCAATTCCCTTGTTTGTATAACAGCACATATCCAGCGTCAGAACCGTAGTGCCTTGCTCTACATTGGTAGAATCGACTTTCAACGACGTGGGGAAAGATTCAACTACAATGATATCGAAATATCGCTTGATACCCCCCATAAACTAGCTTATTCAACGTCTGTTACGGGCAGCTGTCAAGATATTGTCGCTATATTCTGCTGTAACAGCTGACATCGGATTGGTTGAACCATGAAACAATTGAGGAAGTCCTACGATGTTGCTCGGGCCTAAATCCTTAGTTATCTCGAGATCAAATGCTAGTTTCCATCTCGGGCCTTCGGATACTAGTCCGTCAATCGTAGTTGTGAGCAAGCAGACTATATCCTATAGTCGCAAACATTCCTGAAGTTGGACATCAACATCAAAATTTGCCGGGCCTCACTGAGTAAATGCACCTCGCATGTCCTTTTTTTCGAATACGATCCTAAGCATCATACCTAGCGAATATATAAGGTCGAAATAAATGTAGTTTACGACATCAGATCTGTACGCATACTTTCGCCCTCATCATCTCGGCTACCAGACGCGAAAATTCGTGCCTTCAACCACAAGGATCCATCCTCCTTTTCTTTGACGTTGTAAACCATGTGAGAGCCTATCACATTAGCATTCTGGGACAACTCAGACAGTGGATATTATTTTTGTTTGGATTCCAATTCTTCTTAATCTCTGTACGATGCGTCTCAAATGCTTTACTAGTTTCCCTATCCTGCTCATTTCACTGCTCCAGCCAATGCATGGCACCTTGCAAGACAGATGTAAATTCAGATCTTAGAAGATTCGCTGTATGGACACACCGGAGGGCTATAAGCTCTTCAAATGCTTGTTCTCGCGGCAGTACGTAACTTGAAATACTCTGCGGCAAGATGCGAGACCGTTAACCAGATCTCTTCAAAGCTCGTGTTTAGGGATAGATCGGATATATCTTCCGAGAGTAAAACACCAAAAAGTTTCCCCTTGTTTAGGCTGTGCACCCGAAACTGTATTTTCTTTTAAGCCTTTGACGTTTGTAGAAACTGCACCTCACGATCGATTGGATCTATAATACCCAACATGATATCATCTACTTCATTATTAATTTGACGGCGATCGATATCAGCTGGGATTCTCGGTGCCAACGTATCCAAACATGCTCGTGCATCCCCGTCAAAATTCATGACTACACCTGGTATCAGATCCACAGAAGCCACGGGTAGTACGGAACATATCAACGTCACGTTGCAGCAGTCCTCATGTCGAATGCGGCCTGCTTGATGGCTGGCCTTCAGGTGAGCTTTTAGGGGCCGTAGTTCCTCCAACATTACTGCGAATGGAATTACCCTTTTGAATCGATTATTGCTTTTTGGAGAATTTTTGGATAGTGTCGAATATATCCTTCAAAAAAGAAACACCCAAGCCTTTCCCTCTTCCGTTAGCCCACTCCAGGATTTGAAGCTTCAATCATGTCGTTAGTCCTAATGCCGCTATGTCAGAAATTCTGTACAGAAGGTACAGAGTTTTAATTCTGAATCGCCCCGTAGGACCATGCTCCTTGTAATACAGAAAATGGTCCTCCCCTCGTGTATTCCAGCAACTCACAACGATCCCGCCCCTGACTTCGCTCACCGTCTTTTCCAAATTTGCCTCCCACCCTCCCTAGATATTTTAATACTGTATCCTCTCCTCCAAATTAGCGTTTTACGTCTTTTTAATCTACCTTCTTCATCAAACTCACTCCTTATGTAGAAATTCTGTGCAAATGCGCTACTGCAATTTCGATTTTAACTTTTTAGTACCGACTCCAGTCCGCCTCTAAGGTGTACTGAAACCCATTTTACCCAACTTTTTTTGAGATCCACTAACCCCTACACATACTACCCTCCCCCTCACACCCTCCATCTTCCGTCCACAATCATTTACAGCCAAAATGAACAACCTTCGCCCCTCCGCCCCCATCACCAAAAACCACCCCACTCGCCCCTTAAACGGCCTTGCGCTCGCTGCATATGGCCCGTCGGACGCAGATGACTACTTGCGACGCCAGACTAAGAAGAAGATAATCGAGTTCGTCCGCAAACTCTTCGTCGAGGATGAGGCCGAGGAGGTACCTGAGGGGCAGGAGTGGGAAGTCGAGGGGGGAGCTGGGGAGACCTTCGAGGAGTGGGCAGCCCCGGAATTGGTCTACGAGCTTAATGAAGAGGAGGATGAGGAGGATGAGGAGGACGAGGAGAATGAGGAGGATGTCGAGGACGAGGACGAGGATGAGGACACGGACGAGGAGGATGAAGGACAGGGAGGCATGGGAAGTGTTGGAATGGTGGAATGTATGGAACAAGTGGTACCGACGATGGAACCGGATGGGGATATCTTTAGTAGTTTAGATATCTCTCAGGAGAAAATGGATAGTTATGAGCCGTTCGCAGATATCTGTGGGGACTGCTTGGGCAGCATGGATATTTTAGAGGAGTTGTTTGGATCTGATTTAGAGAATGGGAAATATGAGGACCACATTGATTGTTAGTTTCTTAAGTATCTTTTGTTTCGAGTATATCGTCCACACAAAGTGTTTTTATGCATTTCCTGGTATCTTCTGTAGTTTTGTTCGGACTTACGGGGTAGCCGGAAGTCTATATAAGCTAAGTAAACTGCTTCCTCATAGAGAGGTCAAGCAAGTCGGAAGACAAATTCAAGTTAAGTCCCGAATAGTGGGAAGTTCAGAGTCAGCTCCAGACCCAAGAAACATTTTTCCTACGCTGGTCGCAGAGCATCAGTGGTAGACCCTGTCCCTTTCATACTTGCTTGTAGCCCTCTCAATGTTCATCCATATACACTCCTTTTTGTTCGTCCAACTATACCACGGTAGCACTGTTGTCGCTTGCAACACCTCCTTCTTGGGGTAGTTGGTTCTGAGTATCCCTCCTCCCGACGATTTACCCCTATCACTCCTCCTTATTC
Organism: Kappaphycus alvarezii; assembly: GCA_002205965.3. NCBI lineage: Eukaryota > Rhodophyta > Florideophyceae > Gigartinales > Solieriaceae > Kappaphycus > Kappaphycus alvarezii. Next base: position 136,292 of record NADL03000500.1, on the reverse strand, counting down.
TAATTTTTCACTCTTGTGGGATGTCATCCGGACGCATTTTCCGTTGTCACAGGGCTGGCAAAGGCTTTCGCGAGTAGAGCTATGGGAATTTCTCGAGGGCGAGATCAATTCTGTTGCTAAAACACGCCGAGCTTCTCCCCGAAAGCGGTCTATCTGGTTTCAGGTCTCCTCAAATCATTTTAGACAGAATGAATGGTGGTGGTAAATCTTTTATGGGCTGTACAATATTGCACAGAAGCGTGCGGAGGGTGTTCATAAATCAACTACGGATGCGAACGGCGGGTAGAAACCTGTCGCGCCTGCATTATTTGGAGACTTAACGCAAAACGGGTAACGAAGTCGCGGAGCTCCTGCTGAGGGGAGGAACCGCGACGGGAAGTAGCGAAGGAAGCAAGTCGGAAAAATGAAGACGTCTTCCATTCTCCTCGTGGTGCAAAGCCTATCTCCAAAACTCACCCAGTTTTCAGCTCTCCCAACTATCGCGGTAACCCCCCAATTCTTTCCGGAAAATTAAGTGAACCACCCCACTTAACCCGATGTTTTCCTCTATTCATGTATCACCTCGCCCCCCAAGAACGCAGCTCACTGACGCCTCCTATTTGAGATGTGAAAATAACTTTGAACCCTACAAGCCGGCGACCGTGTGAACGGCATTAACTACTGTAGGGAAGTCAGCCTTCAATGGTCTCGTCGCTTGTGTAAGAATCGGGATGAATTTCAATTGGAATGTCAATTGTGTCAAGGCACTTTTTTTAGTTCGGGAGTCATCGGTGAATTCATTTATCGATGGTATGTATTATAATTCTCTGTGCGTGTGATCTGGATTGATTAGAATGACTGCACAAGGGGGCCTGCCTACCTGACTTCAGTATTCAGAAGGTATGATTTCATGATCGAGATTGAAAACTCGGAAGCTGAAGCTCTCAGTGGTCATGAAGTTCTTTATCTGAACTAACTGGACATCGGTGGATCTTATTTTATCACTGTTTACAGCAATTAAAGTACAGCTTGTGAGGATATTTCACGTTTCTTAACTACACTTTCCTAGGGTAATGGAGATCTACGGAAAGGGTCGGGCGGTTTTGATGTCAGGGACTGTTACAGCAGCCGTCATGTCCAATGCAGCCTGCTTGATGGCTGGGCTTGAAGAGGTCTTTTAGGGAGAGCAGGTACTCCTATTACTGTGCCGACATGGCCTTTTGAGCCGATTGTACCTGTCTTTAGTACTTTAGGATAGATCGAATATATCTTCTAGAAGTAAAAAACCCAAAACTTTTCCTTTTCCTAGACGCATTCGACAGTTTCCGGGGGGTACCCACTGACACCCGGTGTCATTGATCACGGAGTATTCGGATTGTGGGAGCCCTTTGGATTCCACGCTTATGGCAGTACGAAATTGGTGAATCTCGGGTTATCTTAAGGAATTAGAGAGGAAGTCGGCTCTGTTCAGCAGTATGGGGAGGTATACCTCTTCGGACGGCTCAGCTGCTGACGGTTGAGATATTCGACGGAAGTCAACCGTGTATGTCCTGCGAATGGCCAGCTGCAGGTGTTAACATGCATCGATGCGTGCACTTGCATGAGTGGAGACATTCCCTCGAGTACTAATCGAGTTGATATCGTGAGCCAATGTAATTGATCACTACCTTCATTGCTTTGCATGACTGATTTTCAAGCATTTCGCATATGTGTGACATATGGAAATCTCAAGCACCAGGTTCATGCGTTTAGGACCCTACATCGTGGCTGAATCATACAGTCCTGAGTCAATGACATTGAATGAGTAATGGTTTGCAGAGGACCATAGCTGCGAATCCCCCTCTGCATCACTGCGTGATTTGTAGTACGCATGCAATTCAGGAGATGTGAATTTACAGTATTGAGCTACTGTGACTGAGTACACTGAAGTTAGAACAAAAAAGTAGTAGAATGCGAGAGTAGGAGAATATTTAATGCTCGGTTCAACAGCGGCAAGAGTAAAATGGCAACAAGTGAATTTGCCTACAGGAATCATCTGGGCCAACATCAGCGACTGATTATTTCATGTACGCTGTGCCGCCTTACGTCAATCAGTTCCCCTCCCATGCTGGACGTTGTGCTGTCGAGTTGTATTATGTTGCTTTTCCGAAGATCTACGTAGGTGCAAACTGTGCAGTCATTGAAAATCCCACTGAAGTTACAGAAAGAGAAACCACAGAAGATTGGTTTGAAATTAGATAGCTAAACACTGTCTATTGTGAGGCGCAACACATTGCAAACACCACAAGTCTAGATTAAGTAGCGTCATTAGCTGTTGATGGAACCGGTTCTTCACTACTTACTTCGAGAATCAACCGCGAATCGCGACATCGACGGCGAATCGCGACAGCGGTGGCGAATCGCGACAGCGACTGCGTATTCGTTGATCGCCTTGGACGTCGTCAAGTATAGTAAACCTAGCGAGTGGGAATCTGGTGGCTTAAACTTCGATCCTACTCTCAATCGTCCTAACAGAACCTCTGTAGGGATGACTGCTATTTTCGTGGCCAGTCCTTTCTTCTTCCGTGATTCTGCTGCATTGGCAACGACGAGCGCCTCCTGTGCTCCCAGTGACATATTCTACATACCCTCCTGGAATAGCGACGATGTGGTGATGGCGCACGCTTCTGAAGAGGCTGGGTGATCGTTACATCAGAATGCTCTTGCACAAGACTTGTACTCCAGAATTACCTTTTATTGCAACGATGATAGATCCAATAGCTTATCATGGAAATCATAGACGAGCTGCTGTGACCATACCCTCTCCTACTAATATTCAGACGGAATGAAATATTCGCTCGCCAATGTTCAATTATGAACCTTTGGTTGCATCTGGCATACATAGCCGGGTTGCTGGGCCTGTACTTATTATTTTTGGAGGAGTAAACCGACGCGGACGAAATTTTCACAACGAACTGTTCCGCATTAGAATTTCTGCAAGCATTAAATGTTCTACCGCATTCTACGTGTGCGAAATGGGTAGGGAGGAAGTACGAGGGACTAACCGTCTATTAGTCTGGTTCGGACGCGCAAACTTTTCCACGTCTACTCGTTATATAACCGTATCAGAAACTCACCTCGTACATGAAGTGGACATTCAACTAAGCGGGGAATGATGGGATAGTTTACTTCGTCGTCTGACACTTCTAGCGGGGGGAATCCAAACGGAGTTTGGGGAGAAGTAAAAGAGAAATGGGAAACGGGTCTGCACCTCGTTGACCCTGTGACTACAGTTCAACTTAGTGACTACAAGAGCCATCAGTTGCCGTCGCGGTTACTCCCTTCAAAAGGAGCTCCGCGACTTCGTTACCCTTTTTGCGTTTAGTCTCCAAGTAATGCAGGCGCGACAGGTTTCCACCCGTCGCCCCCATTCGTAGTTAGTTTCTGAATACCCTCCGCAAGCTCCAGTGCAACATTGTACAATTCATAAAGATTTACCACCACGTTGATGTTGTCTCTTAACTTGGCAAAGCCTTCGCGGGGGAAACACTAAACTAAGCTTAGGTGGACTTGCGTAGCAACCCTGTAACTCGTAATCAAAATTATAGAAGATATCATAACGGGTATCCAGATAAACCATGTGGACGAGCACTACTCTAAAAACGAGAATCTGAATATAAATTTCTAAATTGACTTCATATGAGAACCATTTTCGAGGCTGGAACCGATCATAATCTCGTACTCAGTCTGTAAAAGTTCCAGCAAATGGTTCATTCCTGTGGATCGTGATATCATCAAAACTGGCGAAAAAACTCAGCCAATGCTGAGCTGGCATGCCGCGCTGGCTGCGCTGGAACTGCATTACTAAATTTATTTTCAAGAATTTTTCGAGGAATACTGTGCACTGTACAGTAATGGGGCTGTGCTGGCATAGGTACTGCTTAGGTGCCACAGATTTCGGGTGTTTGAAACTGTATATAAGGAGGTAAGAGGGGATGCCCGGTCGCAACGGTCTAGGGGCTGGATAAGGATTACTTTAATGAACTATATATTGCAGCTGCTGTGAAACACTCGAAGGAATATTTGTGGATTGGAGTTATGGATATTTTGGAAGAATTGTTTGGCTCAAATCTCGAGGACTAAGACTGAGACGAGAAAATCTACATATTTATCCTGATAGTATCTGCTGTTAGTCTTTCTCGTTCGCACGATTCCATTTGAAGTATTTTATGGTTCTTAGTATGTTTGTTTGAGACTTAAGGGTTAGTCAAAAAGTCCATACAAGCTGAGTGAACTGCTTCCTCTTGTAGAGGTCAAGCAAGTTGGAAGACAACTTCAAGTCAAGTCACTAGTGGTAGGAAGTTGAGAGTCAACTCCAGACCGAAGAAACATTTTTCCAACGCTGGTCACAGAGCATCAGTGGTAGACCCTGCCCCTTCTATAATTGCTTGTACCTCTCTCAACTGTCTTCCCCACCCACCTCTTTCTGCTCGCTCAACCATATCACAGTTACACTGTTGTCGCTGCAACATCTCATTCTTGGTTTAACTGGTTCTGAGTATCTCTTCTCCCGACAATTTACCTCTATCATTTGGTACTCTTGTGGAGGGGGTTGCACCCAAGGTATTCGAGTTGTGAAGTACTAGAGAACTCTTAAGTGTTTTTTTTCTGTGACCATGGATCTCAATGCTGCTCGCCTAACGTTCACACGGAACAGGAATGGAGACGATGAGGAGTTTCTCTATACATATGTTAATGTTTTTTGGAGGCGTGAGAAGAGCGATGAAGAGAAGGTCGTAATTATCTTCGCCTGTCTTTATGGTGATGCAAAGCATAAATATAGGGCCAAATTTATCGACGGGTGGTCTCTTACTGGGAATGGGCGTAACTTTAATGAGGCATGTGAGTGGCTTATGAAAGAATATGCTGAGGAGGTAGAATCAGAGGAGATGATGCGCTCTGCCATCGAGGCCCGGCTCAACTTCTATGATTTGTTAAGCTCAGTGGAATACTTGTGTGATCTCTATGAAAAGCCTAGGTTCAACGCCCAAGCAAAGTACAGAATACTACGTGAGGCGGCGATGGAGGATATGCAGCTCTCTAATTTCCTCCTCATCAAGGGCCGTCACACTTTTAATGACCTGAAGGGCACCGCAGCGGAATTCGTCAAAAATGGGAGACATTTCAATCGCCGAATGAGGTACTGAGGGGAGACCTCACAATTATGTCTTTCATACATCCTGAGAAGAATTATTAAGGGCCGGCTACTAGTTCAGTGGCATTGGAATATGTCAGGAGCGACGTTAAAAACTTTGAAGAACGTCTGGAAACACAGTTCGATAATCGCCTTGACATGATAACCTCGTAGTGGAAGAGCCTTACTCTCACCATCAAGACGAACCATTCTAGAGTCCCGAAGGCAGCAGAAGTCTGCTCCTACTACAACAAGCCTCGGCATTTTGCAAATAGGTGTCCTGAGAATCCATATAGATACAATCGTTGTGCAAAGTGCGATCGTTATGGTCACCATGAGAAAGACTGCTGGTCCAAAGATGGGCGTCGGTCAAATATCTTGGAGGTGCGGAGTGAATCGGGTGCCGAGCTGAAAATGTTGAAGAGTAAGATGGGGCAAAGCCAGGAAAGTGTCGGCAACGATTCGGTCGCCGAAGAATCCAACCAGGTTAATATGACAAAAAGGGATGTGGAAAGCTATGTTCTAGCGAAAAAAAAGGTTGGGGAAAGATATTCCGGAGTATATTCCAGACCCCGTAGAACCCCACACTAAGAGGCCTTATGAAACTATTCCAGGACTACAGGCCGTGAAATCTCGGAAAATGAGGAAGCAAAAGAAAAACAAGGGGGTATCCAAGGATGTCCTAGGTTACGTGGGAAAATAATACCTGGTGACGAAAATGGCGGCAGCGCCAACGGGGATGACATTTGGCCAACTGTTAGGAGGGGATGCGGATGACGCGAGGAAAGAACTGAAAAAACTCATGAAGTCCGCAGACAGGTAGAGAGTAATGCTTAAATCCGCCTCCATACCTCAGAGATGTCTTAACCTAGTTCCAATCAAGGATTCGGGAACAAAATCTCAAGCTTTTTTCGAATCGGGGGCTGTTCCGAACTTAATCTCGGTGAGCTTGGTGAATTGCAATGGCCTCAACGATATTCCTATAACAAGGAAGATAACTGTCGCTGATGGGACTGCCTCTCAATGTATGGGCGCGGTCTAAAATGTCGCAGTGTTCTTCGCAGATCTAAAAGTGAATATAAATTTACTAGTCATGCCTGAACTTCCATTTGACTTAATTATTGGCTGCCCAACGATGGAAGAATTGGAAACATGCATAGAAGTAATCAAATTGTCTCTATTCAAGTAGATGGAACGGAGGTCCGGATTCCATTCGACTACAACAGGAGCGGCAGTTTGGGGAATTTTAGTGGAACGAAACGCAAAGACTTCATATATAAAGATATGAAAATGAAGATTCGGGGACTGAGGATCGAAATAACCGCTTGGAATACTCGAAAGATGATATCCTGAACTTCGCGTGGGACAGTTCAGACTCTGGCTTCGACACAGATGATGACAGGGACTGCGGATATGGGAGCAAGCCTGAATACCTCGCGATATGCCGACAATTTGAACCTGGAATCGGGAAAGGAAATGAGGAAATGAGAGGTTGAAATAAGGAATTAGCCTCGTGGAAGTAGATAATGGAGCTCTTCGCGAAAAAATCCGAGCAGAAAGAGAAAAGAGAACAAGAGAAATCGAAAAAAGGGCTTTCTATCTCCCTTTTATAGTAGCCAAACAAGTTTCCGTGACACTTTTAACTTCGGAAGTCATTGAATGCGATGTGTCAGACTTGTGTCAAGCAGTTATTGCTGTATAGCACGCCATTGAGCTAGTAGAACCAAAACCATTATATCACAGACGTCGGCGCCAGCCGCCAAGGTGGGGTCAGATTATCGAAGAGAACGTCAAAGAGATGCTAGAATATGGTATCATAGCATCCAAGTCTTCTTCATGGTCGTTCCCAGTTGTCATCGCGACCAAGAAGGACGGAAACCCAAGATTCTGCGTTGACTACAGGTTGCCGAACGGGAAGATGATACCTGATCGGTGCCCAATTCCAAACATGGAGGAAATTCTCGAAGACGTGAAAGATGGGACATATTTTATAACGATCGACCTTTAGACTGGCTACTGGCAAATTCCTTTAGAGGAAGAATGCAAAGAAAAGACGACATTCACGTGTAAAATGGGAAATTTAAAATTCGAAATGATACCTTTTGGTCTCATGAACTCACCGGCTAGCTTTCAAAGAACGATGAACTAGGTCCTAAATGGACTTAACTTTGCAAGGGTATACATCTAAAATGTCGTGATATATTCGAAGAACCTGGATAATCATGTGATTCATATCAAGTAAGTGCTCAAAAGGATATCAAATTACTATTTGAAGATTAAGCTGAGCAAATTTACCATCGCTCAGACATCTGTAAAACTTTTAGGCCATATATTAAATCGGGAGGGAGTAAAAGTGGACCCGGACAAGGGTTCGAAAATCCAGCTAGCACCTCGGCCAGCTTCGAAGACGGGATTCAGAATTCTTCCTGGATTTACCTCTAACTATAGATGCTTCATCAAGAATTTCGCCAAAATAGCGGCCCCGCTTCATTCTAGCACGTCAAAGAACGGAAAATTCGTGAAGAACCAGGAGATGCAACAGGACTTCGAGGAGGTTAAGTAAAAGCTTGCGCGCGTCCAGTCTTCATTTATCCTGATTTCAAAGCTCCAATTATAGTAGAAAAAGATGCATCAGACCATGCAGTTGAGGCCGTTTTGTACCAAAAGGATGAAAGAGGTGGACTTCACCCGGCCCAGTTTGCTAGAAAAACGTTGAATGAGGAGGGAAAAAAATATTATGTCTGCGAAAAAGAGGCGGTGGCGGTCGTTTTTGCATTGAAGAAATTTAGGTTATATCTTTTTTCGCTTAAAATGTTTACTTTGGTGACTGAACACCAGGCACTGAGAGCAGAATTTCAAAAGAACGACGTGCACCACCGTTTGGCGAGATGGCTTGACCTTTTTGCGGAGTACAGGTTTGAGATAACCCACAGACCTGGACGGAAAATCAACCTGCATACTTCCTTTCTCGCTAACGGGAACGCCAAAAGCAGTGAAAGAGCTTTGGTGATGAGGTCACAGGGGTAATTGGGGTAAAAAGGCTGGAACCTAAAAGGTATGAGGCCGAAATTGAGGCCCTCATCCAAATTTGTACCGGTCTGGAAATAAAAATAATAGACCCAAAGCACAAGGATTGGGTTCGAAGGAACTAGAAGGAATTTCTCTTTTGCGAGGAAAGGCTGTTGCGATGAACCTGAACAGGTCTCCGACCGGTTGCCGCTCTAAAAGAGCGGGGTAAGATCTCAAGGACTTTCCCCGATGATTAAAAACAACAAAGTATTTCATTATGTCCTACTCTCCCTAAGGACGCATTAAAATTCTTGAGAAGTTGTGATGGGTGTCAGAAGTTCGCGCCAGTACGAAAATACAAGTCGACGTTGAAATTTCCAATCTCCGCTCTCTTCGAGAGTTTCTCCGTTTAATTCGCGCCTTTTCGACAAACTTCCAAAGGAAACTAGTATATCCTAATTAAATGGAGCACTTTACTGGCTGGCCTATGGCAGTACCAGTTGAGGATGCCCCCGCGTAGGTAGTTCTCAAATTCGTACAGGAACAAATTATAGAACTTTTTAGCGTTCCGAAAAGGATTATATCGGATAATGCCCTCTGCTTTACAGCGACAGCAGTTACTAAATTGATTCATGGAAAAAAGGGGAATTAATTGGAACACGGTTCTTGCTTATGCTCACATGTCGAACGGCAGAGCAGAGAGGATTGTGGGCATGATAAAAAGAGCTATATCAAATACTTTATCGGGTAGTATCATGGAATGAAACGAAGCAATTCCAAAGTTCCTCCACGGATATAGAAGGAAGAAGGGGCCAAACGGAAATTTCCTGTTTGAATTGCTGTACGGGAAAATCCCACCAATGACGAAGGAGGATGCTGCTGTATCCAACACAAACGGGCTAATGGAAAGTGTAAGAGAAACAGGGCTACTAGCTGCAAGGAATTGGTACGAGAAGCGAGTGAATGAGAATTAGGGGGCTCTTCAGTCGGGGGCAAAGAGTCGGACATTTACGGTCGATGCAAAAGTTCTCTTGATCCACGGAAAGGCGTTGCAACAGATAGTCAAGTGGCCGTCGCTCGAAACAAAATAGTCTAACCCATGTGTGTTTATCAAGGCAGGACACCCGCACTATGAACTCTGCTCAGGTTTAGGGAAGAAACCGAGGAGACCCATTCATGCTCGTCTTCTCGTCTCGTATCAAGAGATGCCTGAAGCTTTTTGCATGATAGCACAGCCTGTCAATTCAAGGAAAATCCTACTCCATAATTATTTGATGACTCTGGTTAGAAGAAAGAGAGCTTGGGGGTGGGTAGAGATTTTTTCACGAGGAGACTCGGAGTCACATGTACTTATTCACTTCTTAATTATCATTTTCTTGTGCTTCCGGATGCTTAATTGACTACATCTTTCGGGAGAAGGTTATAACCTACTATTAAGGGTATTCTATTCGTTTCGAAACGGAAGATTATTAGTTATCAGCCCTGATTTTTTGCATATAATCTACCACTACTCGATTGGACTATATGGAATCGTTCTAGAAGTAAACCTATCTTTTTCGTACCTAAACGTTATCAGAAGCGTGTATTCTTTTCTAAAAGAGCATACTGAGGTATCACGCACAGGCTATGATTTAGCTGTTGACACCTAATATATATTGGTCCCATATCCTCTATGGGAACCTTACGTTCTACGCCAAAGAATGGGAGCTCAGCTGAAGACCAAGATCATCCGGAGACCATCATGATAATTTGAGCAGGACCATCCAGTGATCTAGGCGCATCATCAAAGAGGGCGAGGCGTCGGGAGCGAGACTTAAGATCACCAAGGAGATCACCTACAACACCGCCCAATCTCCCAGGGGGAAACTATGCCTCTTTGGTTATTACACTGCTTCCAATTAGACGTTGGATTCGGGAAAAAGCTGAGGACCCTTGAGAAGCCGAGGTAATTTCCTACTTTGCGTTTAGTATTTTCATGTGCTTCCAAAGAATTCACGGGACCCACCTTACTCGTGAAGACTCGATTCTTATGTTGCGAGTTTTTTTCCTTCAGATACCCGTTTCTGGATCCGATACCAGGGAAGTTCGCATACTACATCTATTATCTTACATTTGGAAGATTTGGAGAACCGAAACGAGAAGAGCTAATTATAGAACACTATGAAACTATCCGTAGGATCTATGAGACTCTTGACCAAGGAACAGAGCCCGTCATCGCGCAGTACACACTCTTCCACTAACTCAGAAATGAGCTACAGCCATATTCTTTCAGTCAACCATATACTGTCCCTGGTGACTGGATAGAAATATCAGAGGGATACCAAAATCAATAAAAAAGAGACTGGACGTTCGGTCTAAGCGCGGGTGATTGTCAAGCGTGCGAGAATCGGAACGGATTTTTTTTGTTGTCGTCATCTACCGACGTTTTATTTACTTTAGTACCTTCTCTTGTCCAAACTTGCGTGTAGTTCTGGGCCTCCATCACCCTCCCTCACTCTAAGCACCTTACTGGGAAAATATATCTCCTTCTTCATCCTTGCTTATCCTTTCCGCGGTGCTCTCCAAATTCAGCTCCATTATATGTAGATATTTTAATACTGTACCCACCCTCTAAATCGATCCCAAATCAAGTTATTTTTCCCTTTTTGCTTACTCCTTCTCCAAATTCATTTTTTGAGAAAAAGGGCGCAAATTCACTACTGCAAATTCCCTTTTAGATTTATTTTTTCTATTTCAAATCCATGGAATGCGCCCTCGGGAGCCTATTTAAACCCATTTATCCCAATTTTCAAACCTCCCCGATCATTTTACTCACCATCCCTCTACTCCTTCCCATTCGATACACCCTAAGTCGCCTGCCACTTCTTAATTTTCACTAAAATGAACAACCTATGCCCCTCCAGCGTCATTTCCAAACCTCGCTACCCTAGCTCCATAAACGCCATTTCCCTGTTTTTTTTCGGCCCTACTGACTGCGATGAATACCTCCGCAGGCAAACCAAGAAGAAGTTGATTCAGTTCGTTCATCGCTTTTTCATCCAGGATAAGGCGGAGGAGGTAGGTGAAGGGCAGCAGGGGACGGTCGAGGATGGAGCTCGGGGTACTTTTGATTAGTGTGCGGCCGTTATTGGTTTACGAGAATGAGGAGGAGGAGGAGGACAGGGAGTATGAAGAGGAGGAAGAAGAGGAGTATTAAGAGAAAAACGAGTAGGGGAACGAGAAAAATGAGGGGGAGGGAGACATGGAAAGTGTTGGAATGGTAGGGCGGGGGCTAGACAGTATGGAACAGGTGGTATTGAGGCTGGAACCGGATGGGTACATCTTTAGTGGTTTAAATATCTCCCAGGAGGAAATAGAGAATTATAAGCCGTTCCCGGATATTTGCGGGGAACGCTGGTGCAACATGGATATTTTGGAGAAGTTGTTTGGGTCTGATCCAGGGGATGGGATTTGAGAGGACTGGATCAATTGTTCGTTTCTTAAGTATCTTTTGTTTAGAGTATATCAACCACACAAAGTTTTTTTATGCATTTCTTGGCAAGGCCCTCCAACGGGGTGGCGAGCGGCTTTTCCCAAGTCCCTAGCGAGGGCTTGATAAAAGAGAGAGCACTGGTGGGAAGCTTTGGCAGGAAGAGAGCATATTAGAGCGAGAGTTGCAGTCCAAGAAGCCCATAGAAGCGTGAGAGAAGTGCAGCGACTTCCGGGAACAGATTTCGCAGGGTGAGCAAGCGGGCAAGCGAGCTAGCTGCAGATTTTACTAAAAGAGCGAAAACATCCTCTCTTAAATGCGGTCTTAGCTCAAAGAATCTATAGGGTGTGAAGCCTTTGTAAAAGCACAGTTGGGTAGGCTATGCGATTCCCAACTGGTACATGAATACGTACCAGTCTATTTTTGGGTTGACATCGGCATCAATAGTGCTGCAACCCACTGCGATAATCCTCTTTAGGATAGACAACAGGGCAGTGTACTTTAGAGCGACATTCCGCGTGTCGTTTGGTGCAGAATACCAAGGTTGGCAAGGCAAGAAAGAAAACAGAAAAGGGATGCGGCTGTGTCAGGATGGAGAAAATGAATAGGTGACAGAGTACAGTACTGAATTGATGGGTTGAAGTCGATCAAACCCATTGCACAGTAATGTACATGCGCGGTAGCCTGGGGGCCAATGACTGGTGCACCTAAGTTATACACTCTATCTCTTCTAGTGGATTCCTATCTAAGCAAGCGGGTTGTGTCTCGCGATTTGGTCATAGAGAGATCAATATGGAGGTATCCATAAAAGAGAAGTAGCCGGACTGTGTCGATCAATCCACTGTAGATTTTTGTGAGAACGTCAGCTGCATTGGCTGGTCGTGGCAGCCACACAACTTTGTGTAGCTTGCGAGTTTCAAAGTTGTATCGGATTAACGACACATCACCGCGGATAGTCTTCTCTGTTGGCGTGCGGCATGTGGAAAGTGAATTTTACAGGTCCTTAGGGTCAATTGTGGCTATGAGGTTTGTTTTGGTGTTCAGAATCAACTCGAGAGTGCTAGAGGGCAGTATGACGTCATCGATAGAGTCTCCAGCAGCAATTTTCTCTGCCGGTGCACTGGACTTCATCGGAAGCGCAGAGAAATGCAACCGCCAGGAAATGGGATGGATAATTGACCCTTTCTGCAGATTACCAATAAGGATACCAGAGAGGTAGCCAAGTTGACCATAGTCGGAAGGACTTCAAGCGTCGGAGAAGATGAGAACAGATATTTTGTAGGTACCTCTAGATGGTCGGCGGAAGCGTGACACAGTAGAGAGCGTTTTCAGTTTCTTCACGATGTTGATTTGATGGACGAGATCAGACGCAGTGACGTTAGAGTTGCGCTGTTGCAGGTAGCTCGAGTAGAAGCTGGCAAAGGGGCTAACATTTTGACAGAGGAACCCAAGCGAACCGTTGATTGACTGCTAGAGATGATTCTCAAATGCAGTCAGAAGCTCACCAGACAATTTTAGGCGCAATCGAGAAATGATAGCAGCCTCAATAGAGTTGCGCAGAGGTGCAGGACAGGTCGAAGTAGGGGAGACTGAAGGTTGGTTGAGGAGTTGGGTGTGTTTTTATTGCTTTGAATCTACTCTAGTCCCCTTGTATACAGAATGTTTTGCCTACATCTCACAGTGGAGCTACGCAAACATTTCTACTATTTCTACGTTGGCTACAATGCAGTTACTTATTGCATACAAATATTACATGATTAAAAACACGTAGAAAGAAAAGAAAGGAAATGTGGGGATGAAATAAAACACTAATGTTGCCAGGACTCAAGTGCAAATATGCGAGCACTATTTATTTCTGTGACACCCCCCCTCATTTCTATCCTGCCTTTCATGATCTCTAACACTCAATTTTTCTGTGAATATTTATTGTTTGTTCCTTCCAAGAATATTCGTTAAGACATCGGCGGTCATTGCTTGTGATTGGCAATATGAAATCTTAACCTTGTTTTGATTCACTACGTTTCGAATGTAGTGGAACTTGACTTCGATATGCGTGGTCCTATTATTCATGATTTGATCGTCTGTTGGCGAAATAGCCACTTGGTTATAACAATGGATCGTGATGGGTCCATTTAGCTCTTCTCCGAGGTCTTTCGCCAGCCTTGCAAGCTATAAAGCTTCTTTTGAATCCTATGATAGAGAAATTTATTCAGCCTTCTGTGTGAATTGCGCCACGACACTTTGCGTTTTGCTTCTCCAAGATATGACGGAACCACCGTGCATGAAAACGTAACCACTAGTTCACTTTCTTTCATCGTAGTCTCCTGCGTAATCAGGGTCAGCATATCCAATAATCTCCTTCTCACCGTCTGGCCTGTATAATATATCACGGCGCTTCAAACCTTGCAAGTAACGTAGAATGTTCTTGGCAGCATTCCAATGTTGTTTTCCATATTAATGCATGAATCTCGCCAATGAATTATCTTCATACGTTATATCAGGCCTCACTGCATTGGATAAATGCATCAAAACACCGATTATTTCCCGGTACGGAACGTCTCTCGCAGCTAACATCTCATTTTCTTTTGCTTTCACCAATATTTTTCCTTCTGATAGTGGGGTTGGTGCTGGTCGACAGTCTTGCATATTGAACCTTTTCAGTATTCCTTTGATTATTGGAGCGTTGTGTAACTTGATCGATCCAGTCGTATCATTCCTGTCTATTACCATTAGAAGGAACTTGTCAACTTTCTTTTCCTTCCAAATTTAAACTTTCAGAAATATCTTATCTGTGGTATCATTCAACACTTCCTCGCTTGGTCTTACGAAAAGAACGTCATCCACGTAAATCAATGCAACAACACTAATGTTTATACTATCCTTGACAGTAAGCAGTCCCGGATCTGATTCACTCTTGATGAATCCCAAGTTTCCTAAGAGACTAGCAAGGGCTTTGCTCCAAACCCTTGAAGCTTTCTTCAATCCATAAATAGTCTTGAATAGCCGGTAAAAATGAGTTGGCCCTTGTGAATCAACGAAATGTTCCGGTTGTTTGAGGTATATTTCTTCTTCCAGAAATCCATTTAGAAATGCTGTATTAATGTCCACCAAGAGAATGTTCCACTTGTTCTCAGCCACGACAGACAAGATGAATCGGAACGCCGTATATAGCGCAACAGGAGCGAAAGTCTCATTGAAATCAATCCCCGTTCTTTGCGAGTAGCCTTTCGCTACAAGTCTCTCTCTATATCTTGATACCTCGCCTTCTGCGTTTCTTTTGGTCTTGAAAATGCGCTTGCTTTCAATCGGCTTGTGACCAGGCGTAAGTTCCATTAATTTCCACACCCACTCTTTCTCCATATATTTAATTTCTTGGTCATGGCTTCTTTCCATTCCAAGCTTTTAGAACTTTCCAAAGCTTCCTGTACGGTGAAATAATCTTCGACCTCGAGATGTCCTAGCTTTGCCACCGTGTTTAAAGCAAGGTAAATATCTGGGGCGTATCGATCAGGTTGGAATCCCGCAAGTTGTGACCTTCTCAGTTCCGTTTCATGGATGAAGTCTTCTGATGTAATGTCTTGATCATGAAATTCTGTAATTTGAACATGTTTTTGCTCCTGTTAGGAAATTTTCAGTCCTTAGTTTTCATTTGTTGCTGTTGCTGCACTCAACGGGGCTGTTTCGTTTTCAATCGAAATTATTTCATCATTGGATGTGTTAATTAACTCTTCAATAATGGGTTTCGCTTCTTTCAGTTCTTCTTTGAATCTGACGTTTCTTGAAATCAAGAAATCTTCCCCAGAATGAGTATCTTGTACGAGTTACCCCTTTCGAACTCCAACTAGGATCCTAGATTCTGCTCGTTCCTGGAATGTAACTTTTCGCTTATTTTCGTCATATGAACCTACACGATTGCTCCAAATATCCTAACATGACTTCCGTTCGGCTGTTTCTTTATAATGATCCCATATGGAGTCTTATGTTCGTCATTGCACGCACTTGTATATATCCTATTCTGCAAGTAGTTTGATCTATTGATTGACCCCGCTCATAGCTTCTGATGCTAATGAACATTTGCAACTTCTCTAAGCATAGTTCTTGCCATATGCGAAAGTTTTCTATTCAGTCTTGATGCTTTTCCGTTTGACTCGGGAGAATAAGGTGCACTTGGCTCTTTCAGTAGTCCTTTGGACCTCAACCAGTTCTACATTGAATCCGAAACGTACTCCCCGTCGTTGTGAAATTTGAATCTCTTCACTTTGGCGTTGCATACATTCTCAACTTCCGTAATCATTTCTCGGACGGCGTCCTCAACTTCGGTTCTACGCTTCAGGATTCGAACCAACGATTATTCACTTAAGTCATCATACAAAGTTACGAAACACTTTGCTCCACCAAACGATGCTGGTTTTATAGGCCCAATTACATCTGAATGGAATAAGTCCAATGATTTCGAGTTCCCAAACTCATTGTTTTATGTGGCTGTCTTGGTTTTTCTAGTCGACTTTCCCATGAGACATCCTTCACACGGTTGGCTCTGCTTATTTTTCCGGGAACTTCATCCACAATTTTTGCTGATCTCTTCATTACCAACGGGCTTGAATGTGCAAGTCGGCAATTCCATAACTCATCCTTCGATTCTTGACTGATAAAAGCCTTTCCTAGTTCTTTTCTATTTTGAATTGTCTTCAGTACTATTTCGTATAGGCCCTCGGCTTTCTCGGTTCCATAGGCCACTGGCTTTTTTGAACTCTTATCCTCAATATCGAGCAATATCCATTGCCATGCTTATCCTCATCGAACAGGATTCTTTTGTTAGCCTTGCATAATTGGCTAACGGATATAAGATTGCAAGTCAGTTTCGGCACATATAGAACATCCTTTCCGTTCACAACTGTAGTTGCCGTGACATCACCTTGTCCATTGACTTTGGTTTGTTGACCGATTCCGACTGAAACGAATCCAGGAGTTTCAGTTTCGGACAAATTTTCGAACGCATCTTTATTGTTGCACATGTGCATTGAATAGCCTGAATCCACGAACCACTTTCTAGTCGCGTTCTCTTGTACTTTTAAAGCGAGGTGTGTAGCCATAAATGAAATGTATGTGGCTGTCTTCACTTCACTATTGTCGTGCTTTCGATAATCACCAGCGCCATTGCGGTTCTTGTCACCTCTGTATTTCTTTTTGCCAGGATTTGACCAGCACTTCTTCTTGTAGTTACCTTTCTTTCCACAGTGGTGACACGCACCTTTCACTTTCACTCGGAACGCACTCGCGTTGCTTTCATCACTAGTAACTCTCGCAGTTTTCAATGAGACTTCTTTTATGACAAGAATTGCAACTGCTTCTGCAACAGACTTATCCAACCCACGGACCATATCAGCTGTAGTTTGGAATTCTTCGCGAAGACCTCTCAGCTGTGTCCTCTGCTTGTCCAATTCACTCACTTCATGACCGATCCAGCAAGATTAGTCTCCATGACATTCAACCTGTTCACATAGTTCATGAAACTCTCATTTTGGTGCATCTGTACAGCCTGATACTGCTCTAAACAAGCATGAACACTTGCTTTTCAGACATTATCGTAGAATTCCTTCAACCTCATCCAAACTTCAGACGGATCTGTCAAGTCGATAACAATACCAGCACAACCATCATAAATAGTGAGCAACATGCTTGTTAAGGCCACGCCCTTGCGCTTTTCGTAAGCGAATGCGGCCTTTAGCAATTCCGCTTGTTTACCGGAGTTTCTATCTTGTCCCGCTGTATTTCCATCGCCAGCAGGCAATGGGGGCTTCTTCTGTCTTGTAACGATCTTCAAAACACCCTTGAAGCGCAAAATAAGTTGAATCTTACGTGACCACAGAAATTAGTCATAGTTCTTCAAAGCTTCGATCTTGAATCGGGTGGTGTCGAGTAGTCCACTCGGGTCCATTTGGGAAGCACAAGCGTAGACGAACAACTTATGAGAAGAAGAAGGCGATGAGAAGAAGAGACACTCAGAGCTCCGGGCCCATAACCTGTTGCGCAGAGGTGCAGGACAGGTCGAAGCAGGGAAGACTGAGGGTTGTTTAAGGAGATGGGTGTTTCTTTATCAATTTTACTCTACTCTAGTCCCCTTGTATACAGAATGTTATGTCTACATCTCACAGTGGATTTACGCAAACATTTCTACTATTTCTACGTTGGCTACAATGCAGTTAATACTTGCATACAAATATTACATGATTAAAAACACGTAGAAAGAAAAGGCAGGAAATGTAGGGATGAAATAAAACACTAATGTTGCCAGGACTCAAGTGCAAATATGCCAGCACTTATTATTTCCGTGACAAATACCAGCAAGTTTCCGATCAGCATCGATATTAATCTCTGCGTATTTTTCTTGGCTAATCTTCAGTCCGAAGAATAGAAATTGTCCAGGCATGTGTGAGATTGTACCGAGCTTGTAGACACTCTCGAAGTGCTTCTGGAAGGCTCAGAGTGCCTTCTCAGTGCCATCGATCAAGGTGTCGTCGATATCGTTCGCCACGATAAGCACCTGTTCTCCGCCTCCTCTTTTGAAGAAGATCTGTGGAACGAATAAAACAGATTGTAGCCCAAAGTTGAGAAATTTGTCGTCGGAGTGGTATTGCTATTTGGTACTTGCATTAGCTAGACCGTAGGCTGCGATTAGTAAAAGCCACAGGAACTAGCGGTCCCTGTATTCACGAGGCGGGATAACGTACACATCTTTTTTGGCTCTGCCGGATGGCGGAAAGGCACTTTTAACGTTGACCTTGGTGAGAAACCAACCAATGATCGTGCATATGAACAGTAGCAGTCCTATGCCAAATGGTGGACACGATGAGGAGTCAGTGCGAAGCTCATCCCTTTTGGTGTCCTTGTTACCATGCGGTGCAGTTCTGGCTTTGCATTGCAGACTGTGTTCATCAAGGTCCTTGACTTTGTAGATGAAATGACTACTCACAATGTTGGCGTGAGCAGGGACATCGGAGTATTGCATATGTTGACAGTTTTGCAGAGAGCTTTCCTCTTCGGTTGCGTAGGCACTATCGATCACAGAGGTCGGCAGGCCTTGCGCTTGGTGCTTCAGGAATTCTTTCGATTTGAATATCTCTTTGTACAAGAGTAGATTATCTTGTTCAGTGCTTGATAGTTCCTCGCCAGGTTTGAGCTCGATTTCGTGTGCGTTGTTCGAAAGTGTACGCATCTGAGGTTTTTCTGTAATCAACGGGGCGAGAGATTATAGTTCGCGCTGACCGACTCGAACACCGAATCCTGCAGTACTTTTTATGGGCTCAGGAGCATTTGCAGTTTGAGGGTCGAAATCTCTCGGCTCAGCAAAAATATATGTGACTATATCCGGGTCTAGTGTAACCGGAGCTGGTATTTCTGGTGTTTGAGCATTTACAGCGTTGAACGGAAGGTCATCTTCATCAAATCAATGGGCTGGGAGCCCTGGATTGGGCTGTGCACAATCCGAGTATTTTGAGTCATAAGCTTCCAATTAGTCGTCGCGGTATGCTGCATGAATATCGATCGCTTTCTGAATGATAGTCGTGAAATTGAGATCTTTGTTAGGGCCGTAGCGAGTGTCTTCAAGAGCTGACTCCATCTGACGGCCAGATGCACCTGTGCCTGTGATGCTCTGGTTTTTCGGATTGTAAGCAAGAACAGGAGTAGGTTGAGACCAGTGTCCTCGTTCGTAGTTAAAAGAATTGCGGTAGATCCCAGCTATGTCGCCAACTTTGACGGACTTGTTGATAGTAGCTTTTGAACGCAAAATATCATTGAGTTTGCGTACGGCAATGAGATTCTCATGGGCCTCAATGATGTTCTGAGGCAGCTGAACGTACGGTACAGGCACTGGTGGACGTGTTCTGTTGTGTGCCAACTCCTGGGCGGAAGTGACATCTTTGCCGTAGAGGTATTTGCATACACGTATTTCTTGCGTCAAAAGAATCCGGGTGTCGACTTCGGGAGACACGAGCTGTAGGCGTAGAAAAATATCCCGAATCGCCCTTTGCTTCGACTTGAGTGCGTTCTTGTTGTGTCTGTAAGGCGGGTAAGGACGGAGTTCAGTACGTAGCTTGCTTAGGAAAGATGAGAACTCTGTTCCTTGAAATGCTTTGTCTGCTTGCATGTGATAGGGGTAAATCGTCGTGAGAAGAGATACATAGGACCAATTACCCCAAGAAGGAGGTGTTTCAAGCGACAAAAGTGCAACCGCGGTATATTTGAACGAACAAAAAGGAGTGGATAAGGAAGAACGTTGAGAGAGCTACAATCAAGTATAGAAGGGGCAGGATCTACCACTGATGCTCTGTGACCAGCGTAGGAAAATTTTTTCTTGGGTCTGAAGTTAACTCTCAACTTCCTACTACTAGGGACTCGATTTGGAGTTGTCTTCCAACTTGCTTGACCTCCACAAAAGGAAGCAGTTAACTCAGCTTGTATAGACTTTTTTGCTAACCCTAAAGTCTCAAACAAGCATACTGAGAACCATAAAATGCATGAAGTGGAATCTGGTGAACGAGATAGACTAAAAGAAGATACTATCAGGATAAATATCGAGATTCCTTCCTTAATATCTTGGTCCTCCAGATCAGAGCCAAATAGTTCCCCCAAAATATCCACTTAACCGAAGCAGTCCGCACAAATATCCGCGAACGACTTAGAATTCTCCATTGCCTCTTGGTAAATATCTAGACCACTGAAGATACCCCCATCCGGCTCAGGAGTCGGGGCTACCTGGTCCATACTTTACGGTCCCCTCCCAGCTATTCCATCACTTTCCATGTCTCTCTCCCCCTCATCCTTTCCGTCCTCCTCTTCACCCTGCACTTCACCTTCGTCAGAAGAATCAGAGATAATAATTACTCCCTCAGTCTCCCCTCCGTTC
The DNA here is from genome assembly GCA_002205965.3 of Kappaphycus alvarezii. Taxonomy (NCBI): domain Eukaryota; phylum Rhodophyta; class Florideophyceae; order Gigartinales; family Solieriaceae; genus Kappaphycus; species Kappaphycus alvarezii. Next base: position 115,754 of record NADL03000500.1, on the reverse strand, counting down.
TCCATGGGAACTCCCCCACCGTTGTACAAAAGTGGCTCCCAAGGGTCCATCCAGTCCTCTTCTTCATCCTCCTCTTCCTCCACTTCCTCTTCCTCTTCTTCCTCCTCTTCCTCTTCTGACTGCTCGGAGCAGTTGCGGCGGACCCACTCCCGAACGCGTTCCCGGTCCATTCTTCTACAGTAGTCATCGTAGTCGGTTTGACCATTTTCCATCAGGGCCAGAGCGTTGAGTGGACGGCGGCCTCGGGATGACTTGGTGATGGTGAGGGAAGGGCGGAGGTTAGCCATGTTAAAGGCCAAAAAAGGGGTGAGCCAATGGAGTAGTTGATGGCGGGGGGTTTTCCTCAACGACGTCGATTTCGACCTTTAAATACTGCGATGTCTTCGAAAAGTATGACGACCTTGGACCTGTAATTACATCTATTACTGACACAATGCCTTAAAATAAAAAATCAGCCCATGAATATGCCACACTCATCCAAATTAAAAATATCTTGCAAATTCGGAAACTGTAAAAGTATCTTGCAAATTAGGATACTGTATCCGAATTTGGTAATCTTCTAGAGTTTTTTTCGAGTGCAAATTTAGCCCACATCAGTATGCTTTGAGGTGCCCAAAAAGGGATGAGCCGGCATGTGTCAAAGGCTATGATCTCGGACCCTTTTGTTTCCCAATTTTTCGCAGGCCGCCAAAACGCAGTCGACCGCATCTTCCAATCTCTTCGAGACTTGGATGATGCTCAATTGCCTTTCCACTTAAACCGATTCTGCGCAAACTCCAAGTTCATGCACTTGCTACGTACGCTTCCCTCCACTCAATCTGCGGTACTCGCAGCTTGCTTCGATCAGAAGCAGAGGGAAGCGTTCCACCAATTGCAGCTGTCCTGTCCGGAGCGAGTCTGGCTCCAAGCCTCTCTCCCCTTCTCCATGGGCGGTCTAGGTCTCCTGCAAACTTCAGACATTACCTAGGCTGCTTACGCAGCATCTGTAATTGATTCCTTTGGAATTATCTCCGACCTGCTCACTCTTTCCCAGCACCGCCACTTGGAAGAGATCCCTCGGTCCTCCATATCGCTCTTATTCTCTTGCCACCCGCAGCTGTCTTCGTCACTTACAGCTACGGCTCTTTTCGAGCGTTGTCATCGCTGGTTCCCGGCGAACGGCTCTAATCTGCGATCACAACTGAACTCATGCTATAGAAGTCCGATAGGTTGTTCTCGTCCGCGGCAGCCCACGACCGAGCACGGCTCCTCTCCGTGCGCACATCCTCCGCCTCATCTGTTTTCTCTTCGCTTCCTCACCCCGCGTTACGTAAATTGCATCCTCTACGTGGAAAGTCGCTCTGGCTCGACGTCTCTGCATCGCGCTATTCCCTGGATCTACTCTCTGTCCGGTCTGCTCCCGCCGCTAGGCCGACATCTCACCCGTCTTAGATCCAAGTGGTCAACACGCGTTGACCTGCAAATACGAAGACGGAATGACTCGTCGTCATCACATCCTCCCCAACGTTCTTGTTTGCTACTGAAAGGAAGTTAGGATCGTCACCCTCGTCGAACATCCGCTCCTCTACCAGGTTCCCAACTCATCTGGGCATTCGGAGTCCCCCGCGCTACGAATGGGCATTTACATACCCGCTGTATACGGGCTTCACAGTACCGATATCGCCGTCGACGTTACTGTTGCCCACCCCTCCGCACGCCGCCACATTTCGCCAAGTACGGTTACCGCAGGCGCTGCCGCAACACTCGCAGAGCGCGAGAAACATCGTCATTACGGCACTTACTGCAACCAAAACGATATCCTCCTCTCCCCCGTCGGGATTGATATCTATGGCGCCTTGGGCGACGACGGCAAGGGTTTTTTCGGCCGCCTTGCTTCCTTCGCTGCTTCCCGTCGCGGTTCCTCCCCTCAACAGGAGCTCCGCGACTTCGTTACCCGTTTTGCATTTAGTCTCCAAATAATGCAGGCGCGACAGGTTTCTACCCGCCGCCCGCATCCGTAGTTGATTTATGAATACCCTCCGCACGCTTCTGTGCAACATTGTTCAACCCATAAAGATTTACCACCATGATTGCATCGGCCATGTTAGTGCTGTTAACGACAGCACTTGTCGAGTACCGTGCTTTTGCGTCCATGACGTGAAGCACAATAAAATCATCCAAAAACCTGTGATCAACAAAGACAACTGTAATACAGAAAATGGTCCTCCCCTCGTGTAGTCCAGCAACTTACAACGATCCCGCCCCTGACTTCGCTCACCGTCCTTTCCAAATTTTGCCTCCCATCCTCCCTACATATTTTAATACTGTATCCTCTCCTCCAAATTAGCGTTTTACGTCTTTTTTAATCTACCTTCTTCATCAAACTCACTCCTTATGTAGAAATTCTGTGCAAATGCGCTACTGCAATTTCGATTTTAACTTTTTAGTACCGACTCCAGTCCGCCTCTAAGGTGTACTGAAACACATTTTACCCAACTTTTTTTGAGATCCATCAACCCCTACACACACTACCCTCCCCCTCACACCCTCTATCTTCCGTCCACAATCATTTACAACCAAAATGAACAACCTTCTCCCCCTCCGCCCCCATCACCAAAAACCACCCCACTCGCCCCTTAAACGGCCTTGCGCTCGCTGCATATGGCCCGTCGGACGCAGATGACTACTTGCGACGCCAGACTAAGAAGAAGATAATCGAGTTCGTCCGCAAACTCTACGTCGAGGATGAGGCCGAGGAGGTACCTGAGGGGCAGGAGTGGGAAGTCGAGGGGGGGAGCTGGGGAGACCTTCGAGGAGTGGGCAGCCCCGGAATTGGTCTACGAGCTTAATGAAGAGGAGGATGAGGAGGATGAGGAGGACGAGGAGAATGAGGAGGATGTCGAGGACGAGGACGAGGACGAGGATGAGGACACGGACGAGGAGGATGAAGGACAGGGAGGCATGGGAAGTGTTGGAATGGTGGAATGTATGGAACAAGTGGTACCGACGATGGAACCGGATGGGGATATCTTTAGTAGTTTAGATATCTCTCAGGAGAAAATAGATAGTTATGAGCCGTTCGCAGATATCTGTGGGGACTGCTTGGGCAGCATGGATATTTTAGAGGAGTTATTTGGATCTGATTTAGAGAATGGGAAATATGAGGACCATATTGATTGTTAGTTTCTTAAGTATCTTTTGTTTAGAGTATATTGTCCACACAAAGTGTTTTTATGCATTTCGTGGTATCTTCTGTAGTTTTGTTCGGACTTACGGGGTAGCTGGAAGTCTATATAAGCTGAGTAAACTGCTTCCTCATGGAGAGGTCAAGCAAGTTGGAAGACAACTTCAAGCCAAGTACCGAGTAGTAGAAAGTTCAGAGTGAACTCCAGACCCAAGAAACATTTTTCCTACGCTGGTCGCAGAGCATCAGTGGTAGACCCTGCCCCTTCCATACTTGCTTGTAGACCTCTCAACTCTCTTCCATATACACTCCTTTTTATTCGTTCAACTATACCATGGTAGCACTTTTGTCGCTTGCAACACCTCCTTCTTGGGGTAATTAGTTCTGAGAATCTCTCCTCCCGACAATTTACCCCTATCAACAACCTCATTGAAATCATGGCTCAGATTGTTCAGTGACACTGTGCGCGGCTTTTGCGGCTGGCACACTGCATGACAGTTTTCACACGGATCCATATTTCGTGCGAGGTACTGGGTACAAGCATTGGTCCAATTGCCATTGCGTTCCAACAGCAAATTGATTTCATAAAAGTTGGGGGGTCTGCAGACATGGTGGTGAGTCTTATCGATGACAGAACAGAGTTGCTTCCATGAGGTTTTTTGTCGCGTAGCGGCAGCGCATATAGCAAGAGCAGTAGGATCGCAAACGGAGCCGTACTCCTCATGTTAGAAGCGAATTTTTCCAATATATAGCTGTGCATATCAAACGTTTCCAGGGCAAGAGTCTCGAAGCTGCCGTTCGGCAACGGACATCGTACACAATTTCCGGAGACGTTCAGGATGTCAACGTTCGTCGTGAAGTTACGACCAATAACCCACTGCGTGGATCCGTCGACAACAAGGTGTCTGACTCTGAAAGTTGTTGCGGAGTCACCTCGAGCAGAAAGGTAGACGGATCCGAGAATTTTGCGTGCATCACTTGAGTGCCCCCCGTTGCCATATTGCCACCATGGGCGGTCGGCAATGCAGTCCGGCAACGGTTCAAGTTCACCATCCCAGCCAGTCATGATGAGACATGACAGGGCTTTCAGTTCCTGTAGCCCAAGGCCACTGTAAGGGGCAACATCGTCCACCATCGGGCCTGGCCAGCCATCTGCGAACACTTCCTCAGGGCTCGAAAAGTTCACCTGGTGGGCAGTGGTCACATGCAGCTGTTCGACAGCGTGGTCGATGTCGCAGAGTTTGGTCACTTGGAAGGTTACAGTACTGTACTGGGCTTTGCCTTGTCGCTAGACGAGGACAAATTAGCTGCATCAGAAACTTTGCACTCAGGATCAATCTTCCAGTGCCCAACCTGACTTTTACTTTCACTTTTGGAGGATATATTTGACACCATCCAAAAATTCTTTAAAAAGCAATAATCGACTCAAAAGGGCAATTCCATTCGCAGTAATATAGGAACTACTACGACCCCTAAAATCTCACCTGAAGGCCAGCCATCAAGCAAGCCGCATTCGACATAAGGACTGCTGCAACGTGACGTTGATATGTTCCGTACTACCCGTGGCTTCTGTGGATCTGATACCAGGTGTAGTCATGAATTTTGACGGGGATGCACGAGCATGTTTGGATACGTTGGCACCGAGAATCCCAGCTGATATCGATCGCCGTCAAATTAATAATGAAGTAGATGATATCATGTTGGGTATTATAGATCCAATCGATCGTGAGGTGCAGTTTCTACAAACGTCAAAGGCTTAAAAGAAAATACAGTTTCGGGTGCACAGCCTAAACAAGGGGAAACTTTTTGGTGTTTTACTCTCGGAAGATATATCCGATCTATCCCTAAACACGAGCTTTGAAGAGATCTGGTTAACGGTCTCGCATCTTGCCGCAGAGTATTTCAAGTTACGTACTGCCGCGAGAACAAGCATTTGAAGAGCTTATAGCCCTCCGGTGTGTCCATACAGCGAATCTTCTAAGATCTGAATTTACATCTGTCTTGCAAGGTGCCATGCATTGGCTGGAGCAGTGAAATGAGCAGGATAGGGAAACTAGTAAAGCATTTGAGACGCATCGTACAGAGATTAAGAAGAATTGGAATCCAAACAAAAATAATATCCACTGTCTGAGTTGTCCCAGAATGCTAATGTGATAGGCTCTCACATGGTTTACAACGTCAAAGAAAAGGAGGATGGATCCTTGTGGTTGAAGGCACGAATTTTCGCGTCTGGTAGCCGAGATGATGAGGGCGAAAGTATGCGTACAGATCTGATGTCGTAAACTACATTTATTTCGACCTTATATATTCGCTAGGTATGATGCTTAGGATCGTATTCGAAAAAAAGGACATGCGAGGTGCATTTATTCAGTGAGGCCCGGCAAATTTTGATGTTGATGCCCAACTTCAGGAATGTTTGCGACTATAGGATATAGTCTGCTTGCTCACAACTACGATTGACGGACTAGTATCCGAAGGCCCGAGATGGAAACTAGCATTTGATCTCGAGATAACTAAGGATTTAGGCCCGAGCAACATCGTAGGACTTCCTCAATTGTTTCATGGTTCAACCAATCCGATGTCAGCTGTTACAGCAGAATATAGCGACAATATCTTGACAGCTGCCCGTAACAGACGTTGAATAAGCTAGTTTATGGGGGGTATCAAGCGATATTTCGATATCATTGTAGTTGAATCTTCCCCCACGTCGTTGAAAGTCGATTCTACCAATGTAGAGCAAGGCACTACGGTTCTGACGCTGGATATGTGCTGTTATACAAACACGGGAATTGAGCTATTCAAAATATCCCCATCTCAACGCAAGGAAATGAACGATAAGCTTAGTGCTCTAGAGTATCGTTCCGTTCGCAAAATCGCAGGGAAGATAGGATACTTGGGGACTGCTGCTTCTTCTCTTGCAGTTTTTGCGTCAAGTTTTATTCATCAATGTCTTCCTAATATGGCAGGTGCTGGGAAAAAGACATTAATGGGATCATTGGGATTATGCACAGAGGTGAAATCCAATGATAACATTCTTGAAACCATCCGCAGCCGGGCAAAACAACGCCAAGGTCTCGTTCTCAGGTGCTGATTTCCGCCAAAGTCAGGCCTGAACAAGAATCAAGACCAGGAAGGATTCATAGTTGAAATTTCGTTAGTGTGCATCAAGGATGTGTTTTCATACCATTGTATTTGTTTCACGGAAACAAACTCGGAGATCTACATCTATAGGGGAAAGATTTGGGGAAAAGGTTTGGGTGTTTTACTCTTGGAAGATATTGATAGGGGTAAATCGTCGGGAGAAGAGATATTCAGAATCAACCACCCCAAGAAGGAGGTGTTGCAAGCGACAAAAGTGCTACCGTGGTATAGTTGAACGAACGAAAAGGAGTGTATAGGGACGACAGTTGAATGGGCTACAAGCAAGTATGGAAGGGGCAGGGTCTACCACCTATGCTTAATGACTAGGGTAAAATAAATGCTTCTTGGGTCTGAAGTTGACTCTCAACTTCCTAACTATTTGGGACTGAGCTTGAAGCTGTCTGCCAACTTGCTTGACCTCTCCATGAGGAAGCGGTTTACTCAGCTTATATAGACTTTTGGCTAACCCTAAAGTCCGAACAAAACTACAGAAGGTACCAGGAAATGCATACAAACAATTTGTGTGGATGATATACTCTAAACAAAAGATACTTAAGAAACTAACAATCAATGAGGTCCTCTTATTTCCCATTCTCTAAATCAGATCCAAACAACTCCTCTAAAATATCCATGCTGTCCAAGCAGTCCCCACAGATATCTGCGAATGGCTCACAGCTCTCTATTCCCTCCTGGGAGATATCTAAACTACTAAAGATATCTCTATCTGGTTCCAGCGTCGGCACCACTTGATCCATACTCTCCAGTCCAGGCCCCACCAGTACAACACTTTCCATGCCCCCATTTCCCTCATCCTCCTCTTCCTCCTCTTCATCCTCACCCTCATCCTCATCCTCCTCTTCATCCTCATCCTCATCCTCATCCTCATCCTCCTCTTCAACCTCATCCTCCTCTTCATCCTCATCCTCATCCTCATCCTCCTCTTCAACCTCATCCTCATCCTCATCCTCCCCTTCCTCCTCGTTATTAACCTCATAGACCAATCCAGGGGCTACCCACTCCTCAAAGGTCTCCCCAGCTCCCTCCTCGATGTCCCACTCCTGACCCTCAGGTACCTCCTCGGCCTCATCCTCGACGAAGAGCTTGCGGACGAATTCTATTATCTTCTTCTTAGTCTGCCGTCTCAGGTAGTCGTCTGCATCCGTCGGGCCATATACTGCGAGCGCAAGGCCGTTTAAGGGGCGAGAGGGGCGGTTTTTAGTGATGGGGGCGGAGGGGCGAAGGTTGCTCATTTTGGTTGTAAATGATTGTAGACGGAGGATAGAGGGTGTTTTGGGGGAGAGGAGTGATGAGTAAAATGATCAGGGACGTTTGAAACTTGGAATAAAAAGGTTTAAATAGGCTCCCGGGGCAGGTTCTATCGATTAGGAATAGGTAAAATAAATCTGCAAGGGATTTTGTAGTAGTGCATTTGCGCCCTTTTTCTCAAAAAAAACGAATTTGGAGGAGGAGGTAAGCAAAAAGGGAAAAAGAACTTGATTCGGGATCGATTCAGAGGGGTAGATACAGTATAAAAATATCTAGATAAAATGGAAGTAAATTTGGGGAGGACCGCGGTAATGATAAGCGAGGTTCAGGGAGGACGAGGAAGGACCGGAACTATAAGCAAATTTGGACAAGGAGAGGTAGTACAGTAAACTATAGGCCTGTAGATGACGGCGACAAAAAAAAATCTGCGCCTAACACCCCCCCGGACTTAGGTCGAACGTCCCGTCTCGTTCTCAATGCTCTTGTTGTTCTTGTGGGAGTTCTATCCATTCATCAGGGAGAGTATAGGGTTCACTATAAGGATATGGTAGTAGCTCATTTCCAATATGATGAGAGAGTGTGTACCGTGCGATGACCGGCTCATCTCCTTGGTCAAGAGTTTCGTAGATTCGGCGTATGGTTTCATAGTGTTCTCTAATGAGCTCCTCCCGTTTCACTTCTCCAAACCTTCCAAATGTGAGGTAATAAACGTAGTATGCAAACTTTTCTGGCAACGGGTCCAGAAACGGGTATCTGAAGGAGAAAAAAACTCGCAACATAAGGACTGAGTCCTCACGAGTAAGGTGCGCCCCGTGAATGGTCTGGAAGCACATGCAAATACTAATTGCAAAAAAGGAAATTACTTCTGCTTCTCGTGGGTCCTCTGTCATTTCGCGAAGCCAACGTCTAATTGGTAGCCGTCCAATAATTAAGGATGCATAGTTTCCCCCTGGGAGACTAGGCGGTGTTTGAGGCGATCTTCTTGGCGATCTTCCTCGCTGCTCCCGACGCCTTGCCCTCTTCGATGATCCGCCCCGATCACTTGATGGTCCAGCTCGTATCATCATCACGGCCTCGGGAGGATCCTGGTCTTCGGCTGAGGTTGTGTTTCTGAGCGGAGCAACGTAAGGTTCCCATAGAGGATACGGGACCAGTCGATATTCCATATCAGGGGGCAAGCTGTAACCTCTCAGTCGCACATCTTGGTTGTTCTTAAGAAATACGTAAACCGGACGGATAATGTTCAGATATGTTTGCGACAAGTCTCCGATAGCTACCATTCCATACCTTCCTATAGAGTAATGATATATGACTTCCACAAACTCTGGACCTGCTTCCGTGAACCTTCCGTTTTGGAATGAGAATAGAATTCTGATCAATAGTCGGAAATCTTCTTGAGGTAGCAATGGTCCGTTCAACGTACGAAAACATAGGCATATATTAATGTAGAAATGGACGATTACGTGGAGTTCGTAGTAGTCACGCGTAATCGAGATGATCCATTCCCAGGCCCTTTTTCCTCCCATAGGAATCATTCTATAGTTAAAGATGAGTATGCCCCGTGGTTGCGCATAGTCCTGTGTGAGAAGGAATTCTTCAGGCCTCTGATGGTAAGGGACTAGACGACGTGCATGGATGGCCCTCCTTGATCTCTTCCCTGAGCTTGAACATAGCTTATAGTGCGGGTGTCTTTCCTCCGTGACGACGCAAGGATTCGAGTACTTTGTTTGGAAGGCCGGCCACTTCACAGCCTGCTGCATTGCTTTCCCATGTACTACAAGTACTTTAGAGCCGACTGAAAAGGTTTGGACTGGAGGCTCTTCATTCTTATTTCTTGTCTGTGTTAGCGCGCGGTGTGATCTCCAGCCTTCAGTGGCCAGTAGTTCGACTTCTCTACTCTCTTCATCGATAATATTTGTTTCCATGTCTCTCTGTAACATTCTAGGAGCCCTTCCGTACATTAGCTCGAATGGTGACCGTCCGCTTCTTCCTCTTCTTCGACGATAGCCGTATAACACTTTTGGTAAGGCATCTTCCCACTGGATTTCATTCTTCGACATAGTTTTCGATATTGCTCGTTTGATGGTTCCAACCATCCTCTCCGCTTTACCGTTTGACATAGGAGCGTATGCGAGAACTGTCTTCAGCTGAATCCCTTCTCTTCCAAGAAACGAAGCAGTGAAGTTGCAGTAAAACAAAGGGCGTTATCTGAGATGATCCTTTTTGGAAGACCAAACGGTTCAATTATTTCTTTTTCGATGAATCTCAGGACCACCTCAGCATTGGCCTCCTCAACTGCAACTGCTATTGGCCATCCAGTAAGATGTTCCACCCCTATAAGGAGGTATTTGTTTCCGGAAGAGGTTTCCTTGAATGGGCCGGCAAAGTCAATTGAGAAGGTTTCAAAGAGAGCGGAAACTGGGAAGCTTAGGGTTGTCTTATACTTTCGTATCGGAGTGAATTTTTGACAGTTGTCACAGCTTTTCACGAAATTATAGACGTCCTTATGGATACTGGGCCACCAGAATCTCTCCGTAATGAATTTTTTGGTTGTTTCGAGATCCCAATGCCCTAACTCATCATGAAAAGTCCTCAAGATCTTCATTCTTTCTTTCAAAGGGGCCACTAGTCGAGGACCGGCTTTTGTGTGTCGGAAGAGTTTCCCATTCCACAATGTAAAGGCCTTTTGGTTCCTGCGTACCCAATTTCTGTGTTCGAGATCAACCTTTCTCATTTCTAGTCCATCAAGGAATTTAAAGTCCGTGAATATAAGCTTCGTACTCGTTATCGATCGGCACTTGAACTTCGGCAACTCCGACGATGTCTTCGGAAGCTTTTTCATTTGGAATCAATGGATCCCTCAAGCGGGATAGGTAATCGGCAGGCTGATTATTGCGTCCGGGCCTATACACAATTTCAAACCGATATTCTGCGAAAATGTCGAGCCATCGGGCCAAGCGGTGATGTACATCTTTCTTTTGGAATGCTGTCTTAAGTGCCTGGTGATCAGTTATCAAGACAAATTTCTCGAGTGATAAAAGGTAAACACGAAACTTTTTCAGTGCGAAGAACAGCTAGCGCTTCTTTCTCGCAGACTGAGTATCTCTTTTCCGCATCATTCAGAGTGCGACTTGCGAATTGAACAGGGTGTAGTCTTCCGTTTTCGTCTTTTTGGGACAAAATGGCACCCAAAGACCGTTCTGAGGCATCTGTCTCCACAACAAATGGTCTCTTGAAATCTGGATACATGAGCACTGGGGGGACACATAGCTTATCTTTAAGCTCCTCAAATGCAGTCTGCATTTCCTTGTTCCAGTAAAATTTTCCGTTCTTCGTAGTGCTGGCATGTAACGGTGCTGCAGTTTTGGCGAAATCTTTGATAAATCTTCTGTAATATGAGGCCAGTCCTAAGAAGCTTCGAACCTCCGTCTTTGAAGCGGGCCTTGGTGCCAACTTGATTTTTTTCGTTTTCTCTGGATCCACTTTAATTCCCTCTTGATCGACGATATGACCGAGTAATTGGATAGACGTTTTCGCAAAGAAGCATTTGCTTAACTTCATTTTCAGGCTGTACGATATCCTCTCCAACTGTCTTGACATGCGATATGTGCTGATCCAAGGTTTTTGAGAATATCAACATCATCGATATAACTCTTGCAAATGGAAGTCCTTTCAAAACCTCGTTCATCATTCTTTGGAATGTAGCTGGGCATTCATGAGACCAAAAGGCATCACTTCGAACCTGAATGTACCGGCTTTGCTGGTAAAGGTTGTTTTTTCCTTACATTTTTCATCCAATGGAATCTGCCAATACCAGTGTAAAGATCAATTGAGGTGAAGTATCTCCGTCCTTCAAGTCCTCGAGGATTTCCTCCATATTCGGAATCGGAAATCGATCGGGTATCATTCTCTGGTTCAGTTGTCGGTAATCGACGCAAAACGCAGCTTTCCATCCTTCTTTGGTGCGACCACAACTGGAAATGACCATGGGGATGAAACTGGCCGAATAATATCATTTTCCAGCATACTTGTAACATTTCTGAGATAAATTGGTCATATTTTGGCGGTTGACGTCTAGGCTGTGGTAAATTGGTTGAGTATCGGTAAGTTCAAATGAGTGAGTGACCGGTACACTTGCTTGTCTTAAATCTGATACACTCCATGCAATTACTTCGGAAGATGTTAACATGTCGGATATTTTCAGTGAGGCGGCGGCGGGAAGGTGCTGCACTTTTCCTTGGATTTCTGCCATTTGGCGCCGGTCTTTTTCTTGAGCCTCTCCCTCAAATTTTGAAGGACCTTCTTCCGGCGTGCTCACATCTTCAGATATGGAATCGATATTCTTTTTTCCTTGCAATTGTAATCTTCTTTCATGCTCCGAATTCCGTCCTTTGATTCGATATTATCGCAAAAAGAAACACATTCAGGTGTCAACCTACCCTAGAATTCCAGTCGTCATCTGTTTCAAACCCAGAATCATAATCGTCCCATGCCATGTTCAGTATCCCCCGAGCGTACCCTTCTCCACTTCCGAAAGTGTTAGTTGGTTCGAAATCTTCGCTGTCATAGCTAGAAGTGAAATCTTCACTGTCCGTTTCTTTCAAATCTACCGGATGTGTGCTTTTGTCGAAATCCAGGGGCATCTTCACGGTTCTGCCGTCAACATTAACTGAAACGATTTGGTTGCCCAAGTCAATGCAGGTCCCTAGTCTTTCCATGGTAGGGCAGCCAATGATTGCATCGAAAGGGAGATCAGGCATGACAAGAAAGTCTAAATCAACTTTAGAGTCCCCAAAGAACACGGAAACCTTGTCAACAGTGCCCATGCATTTTGATACGGTTCCATCCGCCACAGTTATTTTCGAGTAGTTGGAATAATTCGAGACCTAGATCTGTCACCAAAGTTTCTGAAATGAGGTTTGGAACAGCACCCGAATCGAAAGAGCTTGGGTTTCATTCCCAATACTTTGACTGGTACTAGTTAAGACGTCTTGGTGCTGTCGAGGCCGATTGAAGAAACAGTTTCTTACCCTTAGCGGACTTATTAGACCTGATAATTTTTTTGAGTTCTTTCTCGCGTCCTCTGCGTCGCCCCTCAAAAGTTGACCAAACGTTATCCCAGTTGGGGCTGATGCAAGCTCAGCCACCAAATTGTACTTCTTCACATATTCTAGTACGTCCTTTGGGATATTCTTAAATTTCTTACTCTTTTTCGTCTTCTTGGCCGGAGTGACTCCAACTCCTGGAACAACTTGATCAGACCTCTTGGTTCGAGGAGGTACAGGTGCTGGGATATGTTCCAGCATTCCATAATCTAGCCTAGGTTTCTTCGATAAAATGTTCCCTTCCCCATCCCTTTTTGTCACATTGACTTGACTGATTTCTTCAGCGATGGATACGTTACCGGCATCCGTCAACTTGTGATCCTTTCTGTTTTGTAAGATTTTCATCTCTGGTCCTGACTCGCTCCTTGCGTCCGATAAATTTGCTTTTCTGTTGTCTTTAGACCAGCAGTTACTTTCATGATGCCCATATCGACCGCACTTTCCACAACGAGTGTTTCTATGTGGATTATCAGGACACCTATTTGCAAAGTGTCCAGGCTTGTGACAGTAGGAACAGACTTCTGCGGCCTTGGGGGCCCCAGACTGGTTCTTCTTAATGGTAAGAGTAAGGCTTTCCAACTGCGAGGTTATCATGTCAAGTCGATTATCGAATCGGGTTTCCAACCTTTCTTCCAAGTTTTTGACATCGCTCCTGACTGATTCCAATGCTGCTGCGCTAGTCGCTGGCCTTTGATAATTCTTTTCAGGATGTACGATCGGCATAGATGTACGGGTTTCCGTCGGCATTTCACTTAGTGACTGAAACGTCTCCGAATTTTTGACAAATTCTACTATGGTACCCTTCAGTTCATTAAAAGTGTGAGGGCCCTTGATGAGGAGGAAATCGGAGAGCCGCTTATCCCCCATCGCCGCCTTACGCAGCATTCCGTACTTGGCTTGGGCGTTGAACCCAGCCTTTTCATAGAGATCACACAAGTATACCAATGAGCTTAACAAATCGTCGAAGTTGAGCCGGGCCTCTATGGCGGTACGAATCATCTCATCTGGTTCTACCTCCTTAGCATATTCTTTCACAAGCCACTCACATACCTCACCGAAGTTACGCCCATTCCCGTTAAGAGACCACCCGTTGATAAACTTGGCCTTATATTTGTGCTTTGCGTCACCATGAAGATAGGCGAAGATACTTTCGGCCTTCTCTTCATCGCTCTTCTCACGCATCACAACGTTGACATATGTATAGAGAAACTCCTCAACGTCTTCATTCTTGCCCCCTGTGAACGTTATACGAGCAGCGTTGAGATCCATGATTACAGAAAAGAAATCCCTCGAATGGTTCCCTAAGACTGCTCAACTCGAATACCTCGGGTGCAACCCCCTCCACAAGAGTACCAAATGATAGGGGTAAATCGTCGGGAGAAGAGATATTCAGAATCAACCACCCCAAGAAGGAGGTGTTGCAAGCGACAAAAGTGCTACCGTGGTATAGTTGAACGAACGAAAAGGAGTGTATAGGGACGACAGTTGAATGGGCTACAAGCAAGTATGGAAGGGGCAGGGTCTACCACCTATGCTTAATGACTAGGGTAAAATAAATGCTTCTTGGGTCTGAAGTTGACTCTCAACTTCCTAACTATTTGGGACTGAGCTTGAAGCTGTCTGCCAACTTGCTTGACCTCTCCATGAGGAAGCGGTTTACTCAGCTTATATAGACTTTTGGCTAACCCTAAAGTCCGAACAAAACTACAGAAGGTACCAGGAAATGCATACAAACAATTTGTGTGGATGATATACTCTAAACAAAAGATACTTAAGAAACTAACAATCAATGAGGTCCTCTTATTTCCCATTCTCTAAATCAGATCCAAACAACTCCTCTAAAATATCCATGCTGTCCAAGCAGTCCCCATAAATATCTGCGAATGCCTCACAGCTCTCTATTCCCTCCTGGGAGATATCTAAACTACTAAAGATATCTCTATCCGGTTCCAGCGTCGGCACCACTTGATCCATACTCTCCAGTCCAGGCCCCACCAGTACAACACTTTCCATGCCCCCATTTCCCTCATCCTCCTCTTCCTCCTCTTCATCCTCACCCTCATCCTCATCCTCCTCTTCATCCTCATCCTCATCCTCATCCTCCTCTTCAACCTCATCCTCATCCTCATCCTCCCCTTCCTCCTCGTTATTAACCTCATAGACCAATCCAGGGGCTACCCACTCCTCAAAGGTCTCCCCAGCTCCCTCCTCGATGTCCCACTCCTGACCCTCAGGTACCTCCTCGGCCTCATCCTCGACGAAGAGCTTGCGGACGAATTCTATTATCTTCTTCTTAGTCTGCCGTCTCACGTAGTCGTCTGCATCCGTCGGGCCATATACTGCGAGCGCAAGGCCGTTTAAGGGGCGAGAGGGGCGGTTTTTAGTGATGGGGGCGGAGGGGCGAAGGTTGCTCATTTTGGTTGTAAATGATTGTAGACGGAGGATAGAGGGTGTTTTGGGGGAGAGGAGTGATGAGTAAAATGATCAGGGACGTTTGAAACTTGGAATAAAAAGGTTTAAATAGGCTCCCGGGGCAGGTTCTATCGATTAGGAATAGGTAAAATAAATCTGCAAGGGATTTTGTAGTAGTGCATTTGCGCCCTTTTTCTCAAATAAAAACGAATTTGGAGGAGGAGGTAAGCAAAAAGGGAAAAAGAACTTGATTCGGGATCGATTCAGAGGGGTAGATACAGTATAAAAATATCTAGATAAAATGGAAGTAAATTTGGGGAGGACCGCGGTAATGATAAGCGAGGTTCAGGGAGGACGAGGAAGGACCGGAACTATAAGCAAATTTTGGACAAGGAGAGGTAGTACAGTAAACTATAGGCCTGTAGATGACGGCGACAAAAAAAATCTGCGCCTAACAGATATATCCGGTCTATCCCATGGTTTTCCAGACAACCGCAATCAACTCAAAAAGGGTATACCGACACAGTAATGGGGAAGGAACTCCGCTCCCTAAAATGCTACCTTCAGGCCAGCCATCAAGCGGGCCGCATTGGACATGACGGCTGCTGCGGCGTGCCTTTGCATCAAAACCCCCCGAACCTTTCCGTACGTCTCCAGTACCCTCACGGCCACGTTCCTTGCCACGTCATTTAGCACTGCACATGTATCCGGGTGCCACCCTCCAAGAGTGGAGATTGGCACAGGCACGAGCCTACCTCTGGTGGAGGTCGCGATAAAGGATTGATATCTTCTCTGCTTTGC
The DNA here is from genome assembly GCA_002205965.3 of Kappaphycus alvarezii. Classification (NCBI taxonomy): domain Eukaryota; phylum Rhodophyta; class Florideophyceae; order Gigartinales; family Solieriaceae; genus Kappaphycus; species Kappaphycus alvarezii. The sequence goes on along the minus strand of NADL03000500.1, from coordinate 99,866 downwards.
ATTTCGCGCCGCATTCAGAGAGGACATCGGGTTGAAGGCCCTCACTCTCCTGTTGGAGGGAGCGAGGGGATTCACGAAGGTAACATCAAAAAAGTCGGTCCCTCCGCTGCTTCCCATTGCCTGGATGTCTGGTCTCGTGCGGTGGAGACCATGGCGTTCGGGTGCCTTACTCTTGGAAGATACATCCGATCTATCCCATCTATAGGTGCTGCTGAAACTATTGCATCCGTCATGTCTTTTGGTTATGTGCGCCAGATTCAGCTGGTTGCTAAAAAGTTGACAGGAAGAAAGCAACAATAACTTGGGTTGTGTATAGAAAGAGATTGTATGAGTATTTTGCTACGGAGCATACTTACAATTGCTACGCGAATAAGAAGCATAAGGATAGATGTACCAAATGGAGTGAATGAACGGTAAGTCGAATCCTACAGATCCATTGACAAAACCGCATCCTGACCCGTTATCAGATATACTCGAATTCATGGTTGTCGAAGGACGCCTTCCTATTGCAGTGGATAACAAACTTAACTATGGAGCGGCTCTCAGGGAAGAGATGTAAATGTATATAAGCGCTATTGTTTTATTACATAGTGCGCAAAGGGGGCGTGTAGAAGAACTGATAGACTGATACAACTCATACATGGAACTAACGCATGGTCACCTTTTAGGCCGTTTATTTGAGGTGTGCATGCTTTGATGTGTATGTAGAGTAGACGCAAGAAACTGGACTTGTGTAGAAGGGCACACTGACTCTACTACAAAAGACGAAGGGGTAAATGGTCTCAGGGAGAGAGAGAAAAAAGATCTTATGGGGAGAAGCGCTCCCTTGACGACCAAACCACAACAAAATTCAGTGTTACCGGATTCTTTTACATCCCCGTTGTGCGGCTAGTTCAATGCTTTCAATGCTTTATTGCGGGTAATCAACTACACTGGATAATTTTCGTGGGCTCTCGCCCCTCAGCACTTCACTAACCGTAACATCGCTTCACTCTGCAGAAGTTCGGTGAGTAATTCGAAGTCCCAATTAAACAACCATGTATCGATATTCATACCCGTGCGACTTAGATGAACGCCCAAATCGTGTCACAGTTACAGGCACGTTGCCCCGACCACTTGGGGCTAGACAGGTTAAGCTTCTACCTGCTTTGTAGTCCCTCACCTTTGTGCAAAATTTATCCCCAAACTTGACACTTAGCGGTGGGTACAAATTCCATCCCGTAATGATTACTCTGTTGTTTCCTCTTTGCGGTCCTCGGAAGGGAAACACGGAGGTTACTATCAAACGTCCTGGATTTTCCTCTGTCGGGACAAGGATTACGACGTGTCTCTGAAGCACTCGAGGCATGACGATCGCCCCAGTGGGGCTCAATACAGCGGTCAGTCCAGAGACCTCTGCAAGGACACTATTCTCAATAACTTTTCCTGACTTGTTGAGTCTAACCCTGAACGAGTTTCCTTCTCCATTGACGGCATACTTTGTTGCAACTAAATCGCCACGCATTTGCCCACCGAATGTATTTGCCGTATATTCGATAAGGCCGTCTGTACTGGGCCGGAACTGAGTAAGTGGCTTTGCATAGTCCCCAAACTTGTAGATGCACTGCTTCTTGTCAGTCCTCCCACGATTTCTATTGGCATAACCGTAATATGTAACAGGGGAAGCGTGGTCGTTTACCAAAACCCTGTTGTTCGTTTCGTTACACTAGCGTTCGTCGTTCCGCCCGTGTTGCCTCCCTTCTATCCCATGCTCTACAGTTAGCCTCATCAGTTTAAGTAGCGATTTGGGTACTCGGGAGTTGGTCCCGTCGGCGTGCCCCGCACCGTCGGGGTGACGACGGCGATTGCCCAAAGTCATAAAAGTTCTCGTGGCAGCCTGTCCTGTAAGCTAGCTTGGTCGAAGGGTGTACATTACAGTAAGAACCCTAAGTCGGTTACACTCGCCCGCTCTTTGAAAGCGATGTCCTCAGCGCTTTCTCATATTCCTTAACGAGTTCCTTGCAATGCCCTAGATCAGACTTCGCGATCCATTCAGCCTCAGACTCAGACTCTCCAGTGAACTGGACAAGATAATAAATCCTGCGATTCTCTCGGGTCTTGTCTAAAATACGCTCTACTTCGTGTTCGACAGCCCCGTCGGCATCAATGACGACTGGAAGGGGGCCAGAGGCACCCTCGGGGCGATGATAACGCTTGAGCTTTGAAACATGAAATACATTATGTGCTCGCGACATCGTGGGAGGCAATTCCAGACGATAAGTAACAGGACTCATTACTTCTAGCACTCGCAATGGCCCCAAATACTTCGGACGCCACTTAGTTGGTAAGGACGATCTATTAAAGCTGTCCAGGCCGTCAGAACGTAACAAAACCAATTCATTCTTCTCAAAAGACACGTTTGGATCCCTACGAAGATTCGCGTAGTGCTGTTGCTTGGCACGTGCTGCTGCTATATTGTCGCGTGCGAGAATGCGGTAAGCTTCCAGGCGGTCAGCCAATTCTCTCGCTGACTGGCTCGGGACTTCTTCAATAGAATAGCTTCTGGTCTTCACACTCAACGGTACTCGGCCGATGTCTACTTCAAAGGGGGAGAGGCCTGTGCTCTCGCTTCGAGAACAGTTATACTCGAATTCTAAAACTGGGAGCATACGACTCCACTGATTCGGTGATCGCTGAATGCTAGCTCGTAGCATTCCAGATAATGTCTTAATCGTAACTTCTGACTGGCCATCTGTCTCTGGGTGGTCAGCAGTAGACATGTTTAGGTCGACTTCAAAAATACGTGTCAAACCTTCCCAGAACTTAGATCTGAATTTCGGATCCCGATCGCAGATGAATTTACGTGGTACTCCGTGCTTTGCAAACAAATACTGCTGCAAAAGCTGAGCTGCACCGGGAGCATCAATTGCTTTCGTGGTGGGGATGAAGATTGCTCTTTTTGAGAGTTTATCTACGACAACAAACACAGAATCAAATGCATCTTCATCCATAGGTAGTTCCGTCAAGAAATCCATAGACACAGTGTGCCAGCAGCTCTCGGGGATGTCGTGAGGCTGCAAGCTACCTCCAGGGAGACTGTTCTTAACCTTATTCACCTGACAGTCATGGCATCGCGAACAGTAGCTACGCACGGCATCATACATCCCACGCCAATATACTTGCCTCGTCATTGCAGAATACGTCTTATCTGCATGAAAATGCGAAGGTTCGTGGAATGCCTTGATAGTATTTGTCCGGAGGGCACCATAGTTCGGAATATAGACTCTGGACTGATCGTTTGCTATCCATAGCAAAGTTCCATTCTCAAACTTAAAGTTCTGTGCTTGTTGTTTGCCCTGTGGTGTGCTTGGCGGCGTTTCGTCTTTAAAGAACTCAATCAGCTCTTTTGCCAAAGCATCGTGGGGGTAGGCGTTCCTAATTTCATCCAAGGCTCCACCTAGCGCAATGGAATGCAAACGAATGTCATGATCCGGGCGTCGGCTCAGGGCATCTGGCACAGTATTCACTTTCCCCGGGACATGTAACGTATCATATGTAAACGACTGTAGCGTGTCGAGCCAGCGGGCTTGGCGACCTGACAACTTGGCCTTTGACTGCAAATAGCGGATGGGTTCGTGGTCAGTCCTGAACGTGAATTTTCTCCCCTTCAGGTAAACCTCCCAGTCTCGTAAGGCAATCATAAAAGCAAGTAGTTCCTGGTCACCTACGCACCATCGACTTTCAGCGTCTGTTAGCCGATGAGAAAGGTAAGCCACTGGTCTACCGTCTTGTTCCAGAGTTGCTCCGACGGCAAATTGAGATGCATCCGTAGAAACAATAAATTCTTTTTCAGAAGAGGGGTGTGCCAGCACTGGCGCCGTAGTGAGAGCTTTCTTCAACGCATCAAATGAGTTCTCCTGCTCTTCACCCCACTCGAATGTTTTCGACCTTAAAATGTCTGACACGGGCCGAAGGATATTAGCGTACCCTCTGATGAACTTGCGGTAATAATTCGCGAGCCCAATGAACTGCTGGACGTGACGAATCGTCGTTGGCCTTGGCCAGTCTAGGATTGCATCCTTCAGATTAGCTTGCATCTCAATCCCGTTTGCACTGACTACGTGCCCTAGGAACTCGATACTGGAGCTCCCAAACTCGCATTTTGCTGGCTTTGCAAACAGTTGTTCTCTGCGCAAGATATCAAACAACGAGCGCAAATGTTTCTTATGTTCCTCCATATTGCGACTATACACAAGTATATCATCAAGGAATATGACCAAACATTCGCCATTTAGGTCTCGTAGAAGCGTCGTCAGCAAACGTGTGAAGCTGGCTGGCGCGTTAGTAAGTCCGAAACACAGTACAGTCCATTCATAAGACCCGAATCGTGTTCGAATCGCGGTCTTCGGGATGTCCTCGTCACGAATACGCATTTGGTGGTATGCACCAAGAAGATCCACTTTGGAAAATACAGTAGCCCCACTCACGTGGTCTAAGGCCTCGGATATGAGTGGCAGAGGTGTCACATCTGGGATAGTGATCTTGTTGAGAGCGCGGAAATCACATACCATTCTAAGATCGCCTGACTTCTTACGCACAAAAAACACTGGTGCGCCATACGGCGATATTGACGGGCGCAAAAATCCTTTGTTGACCAACTCCTTCAACTGCCGTTTGAGCTCTGCTAGCTCATCTGTTGATAGCCTGATAACCGGTCGCACAGGAGGTGCTGAATCACTTTTCAGATTGATCTCAAAATTAACGCCTCTTTGCGGTGGTAGTTCATCTGGCAACTCATCTCGGAAAATTTCGCCGTACTCCCCGACTAACGATGCCAACTCAGGCGCCACCTTGGACTTTCCCTCCGCAGGCATTACCTTCACCGCAAAAAGCTCAACGTTGCCCTTTCGCAGCATCTTTCTCATCCGTTTGATGGAAATTGTCTTCAGGGATATGCTTCTATGGCGCGGTACTTGCCGAGGTCGTATCAATTTCGTAGATCCACCTGGCAGAACGACTTTGAGAGAGCAGTTACTCCAATCCACGATAGGATTATGCTCTCTTAACCATGATCGGCCTAGCACTAACGGCGTGTGCTCGGGCAGCTCGATTACATACAGAGTTTGCTCGCTTAAGCAACCGTCTAGGCCAATGATACCATTCGTGATCCCTGTAGTCTTCGTTTCGGAGCCGTCTCCTAGCTCCACCTTCGTGACAAAATCACGTACTTCAAGACAAGCTCGCTGAGCCAGCTCGGAGGTTATAAAATTGTCTGTGGCCCCTGGGTCGAGATGACCAACAGACTGTACACATCCGACAACACAATCATAATACATTTCATTGTTGCCTGCTGTTTCTGTCCCAATTGCGGACAGACGAAGGGGTACATCCCCGTTTAGATTAACATGGGCCGCCTCTAACGACGGCGTTGGCCTTTTGGGTTGTCCCCACGGCCTGCCACCTGCAACCCATTCTGGTTGCTTTCTTCGATTGAACATCTGTGTCCTGGTTCCCACGCCGCACCACACTCAAAGCAACGGTTATGCTTGCGGTAATGGTTGCGCTGTTTGGAATCCGACGGACCCCAGATAGGATCCTTAGGATCCTTCTCAGGCATCATTGTCTTCTCTCCACGAGCCTTCTTAAGATTGATATCCTTCTTTACACCTTTAATATCGGGGCGACGGTCCTTGGGGCGGGTATCCATGTTCCCTGAGGACCACTGCTTCGCCAAATCCAAAACACGGGCATGATCGTACACTTCCTGTAGATCATTCGGTTCACCTGTGGGATACTTCTTACAAAACTCTTCTTTAAAACGATCGGTGAGTCCATTGAAAAAGAAAAGATACGCTTCCGAGAGAGGAGTCTCGCATAACTCTACGAGATCACGGAAAGAAGATATATAGCTGTCCATTGTCGATGACTGCTTGATCTTCATAAGTCTCGCCTTTGCACGGGCGCGCTCATTTTGGGGGACAAACTCGCGAAGCATAGCTGTTTGAAGCTCATCTACTGTTCTCGGCTTCTGATTATTGCGCTCCAATCCCATCATCCAGACAGCAGCGCGATCCTGTAAATAGCAATCAGCCAGTTCTACCATTTTCTGGTCACGGAAACCACTTAGACGTCCGACCTTTCTCACATTGTAAATGAATGACTTCACCTTAGTAGACGTGCGCTCATCATGATTGCCTGCATAGCTACACAACTGCGGTGCCTTGATCGAGCGAAGATCGCACGAGCCCTCTCCAGCGTTTCCGGAAGAGCCTTGATTGACTGTGCCTTGCTCGACTAGCGTAAGCAAATTCTCTATGCGTGCATCTTGTGCAGCCATCGTCTGACGCATCATCTGGATCTCTGACCGTAATGACTGAATAACCTCCTCGTTTGTTGCACTACCTTCTATGGGTCGCGTGCCGGAGTCACCTGCACCTTGCGCACCTTGCGCGGTGATGTTCGCACTCATGGCTTGTCGTGAAAGACCAAACTTAGATCTTTCCTTTGCCCGGCGCGGTCCTTGAACACGTGTCGGTGGTGGAGGAATTCGAGTTGGAGGCATACAACTCGTGCGTCGCTTTCAGCTGTGAACCACTGGATCGCAACGCGATGCTACCAAGTGTAACAGGGGAAGCGTGGTCGTTTACCAAAACCCTGTTGTTCGTTTCGTTACACTAGCGTTCGTCGTTCCGCCCGTGTTGCCTCCCTTCTATCCCATGCTCTACAGTTAGCCTCATCAGTTTAAGTAGCGATTTGGGTACTCGGGAGTTGGTCCCGTCGGCGTGCCCCGCACCGTCGGGGTGACGACGGCGATTGCCCAAAGTCATAAAAGTTCTCGTGGCAGCCTGTCCTGTAAGCTAGCTTGGTCGAAGGGTGTACATTACAGTAAGAACCCTAAGTCGGTTACATAATACCTCCCGCGTTGAATTAGAAGTAGCGAATCCATTTCGTTGTACGACCCGCCCTGAGAATCGCACCCGGTGCTGGTCGGGCCAAACCGCTTATTGCTTCCATTGTCTGTCGCGTAGATCCAACCATTCGAGTGTACAACGTGGCAAAATGAATTTCGTAGACCACTTGCGAAAACTTCAACATCACCGGTGATCTTCTGAGTTGTCGCGGGATCGTAGTACTGAGAATATCTGACATGACCATCGAAAGCAGGTTTTGAAATGGGAGCACGGAGCATTGCACCAGACAGAGGAGAATCAGATATACCTCCTATCACGTGTGGGCCTGGTACTCCTGCATTAGTCATCCCTGCTACAGTAACGAGCAGCTGCCCGTGCTGATCAAAGCTGATTCCGTTCACTGCATGATCATAATTCGAAACGGGGAGGCCTGATAGGACGGTTCGAGTTCGCTGCAAACAGTGCTCCGGAGTCTTTTTCATTTCAATGACCTCGCCATTGTGCCAGCCCTCCTCAAACTCCAAAATGTTTTTGGTCTTCCAAAAAGTAACGCTCGTAGACGCATACAGTCTGATAAAATCGGTATCAACCGGGTTGAAGGCAACTCCGAGAACTGCTCTGTTGGGCCCAACATTTTGGGAGGTGCAGACATCGCGGACGACAAAATTAATATCACTCTTGACTGAGAAAACCACTCCTTCCAAACTGCCAATGTAATAACGCGAATCTGGGCCAATCGTAATAGCAGTGAGGCGACCTGCTTTCCATATAGATCCGTTCGAGGTCCTAAGGTACTCTTTTTGGAATCGTACAGGTTGGTAATACCCCAACGGTCCTACCCCTTCCCTTGCTTGTTGGGCTTCGTCATATGGATCTAGTTCTGGGCCAATTTTGTACTTAAACTCGTTGGAGATACCAGTCCTTGTCTTCACCTTGACCTTTACTGTTCCACGCTCGCCAGGTAGCACACAATCGATAGAAAACTGATTCCTCTGATGAACACCGAGACATTTCGACCGCCCGATGTAAACAGCTTTAACGTCCAGCAGGCTACTTCCCGCAAGACGAATCCGTTCGCCTACCCTTGCATTAAGGGGACGAATATTGTTTATAATCGGATAATAAGCTTGCGGGATGTGGGACAGACGATGGCTTGGGATTAGAGCCCACTGAGTGTACACGGGACTCTTCCATTGCAAAACCAGCCTTGGCTCGGCACCATCAGTATTAGTGCGTCGATATAACAGCTCAACTGTAGCTGTAGAATTCTCGCCACCGCGATATTTTAAAAACTTGCTAGTGGTCAGCACAGGTTGATTACCAAACAAAATGATCCTACCAGCAATGCGAAGGAGACAATGGGCGCCCCCACAGAAAATTCGAAACGCATAAAACCCTGTCTTCGGGAAGTTGAGGACAGCCAGGACGCGCATGGCGAATGGTTTATCTCTTACGAAATTAGGGAGAGCGAGACGAGTTTGAAAGTCGGTATGGGGTCTGGAAAAAGAGTACACGGGAAGAGGCGGGTACCTCCATTTTGAAGCAGGCCACGGTTGTTCGTAAACCCAAACTCGAACATTCGGTCTTGTGGCGCGGAAGATATTGACAGAGGTGGAGGCGGAGTGATAGTCTCCGGTGTTGTCAACAACGGAGAGGGTGATGCGAGATGTACCGAGAGGGAAATTGACTGCGCATATTTGCATTTGACAGACGACGCGATTGTGAAAAGTCCAGTTGTAAGACACAATGTACCCGACCGCCCCCTGAGCAGGGTTGAAATAATGGGAATGGGAAAGACTGCCATCGAGACGAACAGCGGCCCAACCGTTACCAGTAAGATCGGGGTGGTGATAGGGGCCTCCAGGAACAGCGTGGGCGCGGTGATTAAAACCGGAGTTCAGGGAAGCACCTTGTGATTGGGCGCAAAAGGGAATGGTAAGAAACAAAAAAGAGAGGTAGAGGGAACTAGCGAGGAAAGGGGAGGATTTGAAAGGCATCATCGTGTTGAGACCTTTGAATAGTTGCAGTTAGTAAGAAAAGACTGAAGGACAAGTACGGATGCTTGGGCTCTGGAAGTGGTAACGCGAGGATGCACTTTATAGTAATGGCAGCAGTCTGAGTTCTTAAGTGTGAAGATCGAGCTGCGCAGAGAATCCCTGTGATAAATTAAAAAATGAGGCGCTGGAAAAAATGCGAGATGTCGGAGAAAATTGGAGGGAGCAAAAAGTACTAAGATCGATTTGGTTCTTTAATGTTTGAAAAGTGCGGTTCGGTTATCCCCTAGTTTATGCTAGACGTGTTCAGGATAACGGGTTATGTCACTCGTGTGCCTAAATGGCAAAAAGTGAGGAATTATGCGCACATTGCGCAGCATTAAAGTAATTTTACCAGAGATGGTGGTGGTAAATCTTTATTGGTTGTACAATGTCGCACAGAAGCGTGCGGAGGGTATTCATAAATTAACTGCGGATGCGGGCGGCGGGTAGAAACCTGTCGCGCTGAGAGATGGACGGGTGTTGGCCCATGCATAAATATGGGACGCTCCTTGCGCTAAAACTTGCAGTTAATTTATCCGTATGAAGGGGGGGAATTTGGGGTGTTTTTAATCCATGAAAAATTTTGTCAGTTTCCAAAACGCGTCATGTATCTACCACAACTGACAACTTCCCGCCAATCCTTTACATTGTAAGCCTATACCATCACGACATCCATTAGGGAACAGCTGACCATATTTTTCATGCATTAAAAACACCCCAAATTTCCCCCTGTATCTACCACTGCTTCCTCGTCCTCATTGCCCTTCTCCACTCTTCCACTCAGCGGTAACGGTGCCCGCGCTGCTCCAGAGGTCTGGATTACTATGGTCTGTTTACGTCTCGGCGTGCCACTTTTCTCTGGATCCCGTTCATGCACATTATGTTCCCGTTCAACTGCCATGCTAGATGTTCATGGTCATCACGCCATGGTGTGCAGTACTGGCGCCGGTAGCGTTCGCCGCCACGACGCACTTCGTGACGAGCTAGCTCGGTCCATCCGCCATACTGCTCTACTCCACGGTGTTCGCGTTTCTCGGGAGCAGCGCTTTCCAGATCCTCTACATCCTTCCTCTGGCTTCCTTGCGGCCTCCCAACTGACCAGAGAGGAACGACAGGCTCGAATTGACCGCATTCATCCTTCTGCTTCTTCCGCGACCCAGCTCCGCCTAGATGTGTTTATTAATGACTCCGAGTTCGCCGCCAGCCCGCAGGCCTTTGATATCTCTGTCATCAGTCCGCTTTCATCCGGGTTTCGTTCTTGTCCTCCACATGGCCATATCTCCAAGAAAGAATCAGAGAAACGCCACCATTACCATACTTTATGCGAATACTACGGACTGGACCTTCACCCCATGGTTGCTGATGTCTATGGTTGCACTGGACCCGGGTTTGATCAAGCCGTGCAACAAGTCGCCCACTTTCTCGCCAGCAAGCGTGGTACCTCGGTTGCCGCCGAGAAACATTCGCTCCTCGTTAGATTCGTATGCCTGATTGTCCAATACGTTGCTGTGTCCGTTCATCAGCGACGTCTTGACCAGACCACCGATTTTGCCCCTGCTGTGTAGTCCCAGACCATGCGCTATATGGCGCTAGCGGTCTCCTGAGTATTGATCATTAAAGGTGATGCTTTCGTCAGCTGTTCATATAAAGGGGAAATTTTTAGGTTATTTTAATGCATGGAAGATGTGGTAGGTTATATGAAGTCCCTGTGATGGTCCGCACTTATTTCTTCAGTTTCCTTAGGAGTGTGTTCTTGTGGTGGTAAATCTTTATTGGTTGTACAATGTCGCACAGAAGCGTGCGGAGGGTATTCATAAATTAACTACGGATGCGGGCGGCGGGTAGAAACCTGTCGCGCCTGCATTATTTGGAGACTAAATGCAAAACGGGTAACGAAGTCGCGGAGCTCCTGTTGAGGGGAGGAACCGCGACGGGAAGCAGCGAAGGAAGCAAGGCGGCCGAAAAAACCCTTGCCGTCGTCGCCCAAGGCGCCATAGATATCAATCCCGACGGGGAGAGGAGGATATCGTTTTGGTTGCAGTAAGTGCCGTAATGACGATGTTTCTCGCGCTCTGCGAGTGTTGCGGCAGCGCCTGCGGTAACCGTACTTGGCGAAATGTGGCGGCGTGCGGAGGGGTGGGCAACAGTAACGTCGACGGCGATATCGGTACTGTGAAGCCCGTATACAGCGGGTATGTAAATGTCCATTCGTAGCGCGGGGGACTCCGAATGCCCAGATGAGTTGAGAACGTGGTAGAGGAGCGGATGTTCGACGAGGGTGACGATCCTAACTTCCTTGCAGTAGCAAACAAGAACGTTGCGGAGGTTGTGATGACGACGAGTCATTCCGTTTTCGTATTTGCAGGTCAACGCGTGTTGACCACTTAGATCTAAGACGGGTGCGATGTCGGCCGAGCGGCGGGAGCAGACTGGACAGCGAGTAGATCCAGGGAATAGCGCGATGCCGAGACGTAGAGCCAGAGCGACTTTCCACGTAGAAGAGGACATGTACGTACCGCAGTGGGGGTGAGGAAGCGAAGAGAAAACAGACGAGGCGGAGGACGTGCGCACGGAGAGGAGCCGTGCTCGGTCGTGGGCTGCCGCGGACGTGGGCAACCTATCGGACTTCGATAGCATGAGTTCAGTTGTGATCGCAGACTGGAGCCTTTCGCCGGGGACCGGCGATGAACAACGCTCGAAATGAGCCGTAGCTGTAAGCGACGAAGACAGCTGCGTGTGTTCTTCGCGGCACGAGGCACAGTTTGCTATATCAAATCAGAATGTTATTTAGTGTTGCCCATCAGCGATGACTTATCCCGCAAAACGCACCAACGGCGTGGATACAACCGACCACATCTTCCAAACATTGAAATAACCCAAAAATTCCACCCGAGTTTTCGGTACTCTACTTTTCTTCATTTTCGCGTCTTAGGAACACTTTTTTTTCTAATGGATCACTTTTTGTTCGAGCCAATCCATAAATCTCAGTAGAGAAACCACCCTTTTTCCCCTTTTTGTTCCTATAGATCACTTTTTGTTCAGTTTTTTCTTTTTTCCTATGGATCACTTTTTCTTTCCTTGGATCACTTTTCGTGGTGATCACCCTGTAGGATATTCCGGGCCACAACCGACCACATCTTTCAAATATTAAATCACCCCATATTTTCCCGTTTTCGTTCAGTTTTTTTCTTTTTCCCCAGAGCCCACGCAATTTCGTAGTGCGCGAATTCTCGCGGTGGCTCTGGTATTGCTGCCAAGTCCCGCTATTCGCTCCCGCCACGCCATACCCACGACGTCATTGCCTAGAAACATTAGATGTGCACGGCGACACCTTCCGCAGAGAAGATATAAAACTTCTATCGCGACCTCCACCAGAGGTATGCTCGTGCCTGGGCCAACCTCCACTCTTGGAGGTAGGCACTCGGATGCATGCGCAGTGCTAAATGACGTCGCAAGGAACGTGACCGTGAGGTCAATGGAGACTTACGGAATGTGTCGCGGGGTTTTGATGCAAAGTCCGGAAGCCGTCATGTGCAATGCGGCCTGCTTGATGGCTGCTCTGAAAGCGGCCTTTTAGGGAGCATGGTTCCTACCCCATTACTGTGTCGGCATACCTTTTTGAGTCGATTGCGGTTGTCTGGAAATCTTTACGATAGATCGAATATATCTTCCAAGAGTAAAACATCCAAACTTCTTCTCTTCCTACATTGCTTGCACGGCACTCAAAGGACCCTCGTGGGATAGGTCGGAAATATCTTCCAACAGTAAAACACCCAAACGTTTCCCCAAGGACCCTCGTGCTGTGCCATTTACTATGTTGATTTCAGCTGCTATATCACGCCTATTAAGGAACTAGGAACATACGAAGCAGCTGCAGATGCCCATCGGAGATGGTCGACCTCTTGCCTGCCGTCTAGGATTATCCCGTTCAGCGTAATTTGCTCGCAAAAAACACCATCGCAAAAGACGCTGACGGACGCAATCCATGAAGCAGTGCAAAAACGAATTCCTCTTGGGGATTCGAGGAGGCAGGCGTTTCGCACGTCTATGGCCCTCCCGGGAGCCAAGGAATGGGTGTATTGTCCCCCATGCCCCGGACTACAGACAAGCATTGACCCTCGAGAATTCTCGGTGTGGCTTCAATACTACTGTCAAGTCCCACTTTTTCACCCTGGCACGCCATGCCCGAGAAGGAATTGCCCGGACACACTCGATGTACATGGCGATCATCTGATGCACTGCTTGCATGGAGCCCAAAGGATCAACCGACACGATCGCCAAGTAACCCTTCTCGCGAAAGACCTGGCAAGAGCTGCTCGCCATCCTGTTGTAGAGCCACGCCATGGTCTCCACCGCACGAGACCAGACATCCAGGCAATGGGAAGCAGCGGAGGGACCGACTTTTTTGATGTTACCTTCGTGAATCCCCTCGCTCCCTCCAACAGACGAGTAAGGGCCTTCAACCCAATGTCCTCTCTGAATGCGGCGCGAAATGCAAAGCAGAGAAGATATCAATCCTTTATCGCGACCTCCACCAGAGGCAGGCTCGTGGCTGTGCCAATCTCCACTCTTGGAGGGTGGCACCCGGATGCATGTGCAGTGCTAAATGACGTGGCAAGAAACGTGGCTGTGAGGGCACTGGAGACGTACGGAAAGGTTCGGGGGGTTTTGATGCAAAGGCACGCTGCAGCAGCCGTCATGTCCAATGCGGCCTGCTTGATGGCTGGCCTGAAGGTAGCATTTTAGGAAGCGTAGTTCCTTCCCCATTACGCTGTAGGTATACCCTTTTTGAGTCGATTGCGGTTGTCTGGAAAACCATGGGATAGGTCGGAAATATCTTCCAACAGTAAAACACCCAAACGTTTCCCCTCAAAGGACCCATCGGCACGATTGTCAAGTGATGGCCCTTGTATAACTTGGGTGCAACAGTCATTGGCCCTCAGGCTACCGTCCATGTACATTACTGTGCAGTGGGTTTGATCGACTTCAACCCATCAATTCAGTACTGTACTCTGCCACCTATTCATTTTCTCCGTCCTGACACAGCCGCATCCCTTTTCTGTTTTCTTTCTTGCCTTGCCAACCTTGGTATTCTGCACCGAACGACACGCTGAACCTCGCTCTAAGGTACACTGCCCTGTTGTCTATCCTAAAGAGGATTATCGCAGTGGGTTGCAGCACTATTGTTGGCGATGTCAAGCCCAAAATGGACTGATACGTATTCATGTACCAGTTAGGTATCGCATAGCCTACCCAACTGTGCTTTTACCAAGGCTTCACATCCTATAGATTCTTTGAGCCAAGATCGCATTTAAGAGAGGATGGTTTTGCTTTTTCAGTGAAATCTGCAGCTAGCTCGCTTGCCCGCTTGCTCACCCTGCAAAACCTGTTCCCGGAAGTCGCTGAACTTCTCTCACGCCACTGCAGACTTTCTGGGCTGCAACTCTCGCTCTCATCTGCTCTCTTCCTGCCAAAGCTTCCCACCAGTGCTCTCTCCTTTATCAAACTGACACCTGGTGTCATTGGTCACGGAATAATCGGATTGTGGGAGCTCTTTGGATTCCACGCTTAGGGCAGTACGAAATTGGTGAATCTCGGGTTATCTTAAGGAATTAGAGAGGAGGTCGGCTCTATTCAGCAGTATGCGGAGGTACACCTCTTCGGACGGCTCAGCGACTGATTTGTTCATGTACGCTGTGCCGCCTTACGTCACAGTTCCCCTCCCATGCTGGAGGTTGTGCTGTCGAGTTGTACTATGTTGCTTTTCCGAAGATCTAGGTAGGTGCAAACTGTGCAGTCATTGAAAACCCCACTGAAGTTACAGAAAGAGAAACCACAGAAGATTGGGTTGAAATTAGATAGCTAAACACTGTCTGTTCTGAGGTGCAACACATTGCAAACATTGCATGTCTAGATTAAGTAGCGTCATTAGCTGTTGATGGAACCGGTTCTTCACTCCTTTCTTCGAGAATCCACCGCGAATCGCGACAGCGGTGGCGAATCGCGACAGCGACTGCGTATTCGTCGATCGCCTTGGACGTCGTCAAGTATAGTAAACCTAGCGAGTGGGAATCTGGTGGCTTAAACTTCGATCCTACTCTCAATCGTCCTAACAGAACCTCTGTAGGGATGACTGCTATTTTCGTGGCCAGTCCTTTCTTCTTCCGTGATTCTGCTGCATTGGCAACGACGAGCGCCTCCTGTGCTCCCAGTGACACATTCTACATACCTTCCTGGAGTAGGGACGATGTGCTGACGTCGCATGCTACTGACAGAAGAGGCGGGGTGTTCGTTGCATCAGAATGTGCGTGCACAAGACTTATACTCCAGAATTAGCTTTTATTGCAGGGATGATAGGTGCAATAGCTTATCATGGAAATCATAGACGAGCTGCTGTAGCCATACTCTCTCCTATTAATAATCAGAGGGAATTAGATATTCGCTTGTCAAGGTTCAATTATGAACCTTTGGTTGCTTCTGGCGTACATAGCCGGGCTGCTGGGTCAATGCGGTCTGACTATTATTTCAGATTTTATCATTTTCGCCTGAGCCATCTGTATTGCTTTCATCCGTTCAGCCTCATTTGGGAGTTGTAACTCTCAACGCCTGACAAGGAGAGCTTAACTCCGCTTTCCTTCATAATTTTCTTCCATGACGTCGATTCGAACGAACTTTCCTGGTCAACACGCATCCGATAAGGGTGGCCTTTGTATATTGATGACCAGCACTCGAGGAAATTTTTAAACCCTGCCTGTGTTGACAGACTGCGCAGGAACATTGCGTTCTAGAAGTTCGTTTGTGTGTCGACTACATTAAGTACAGGTAAATTATCGAGATACATGATATTCAAGGAAGTTTCCTGATTGAAAACTATTCCGCTTAGCATAGTAACTTGTAACAATATCAGCCTTGGCTTAAATCTCTGATCTCCTCAATTAATGGTCTCGGGCTTTGCGTGCTCTGTCTGAGCTCTTAATATCAGATTAAATAATTTCCTTGTCGACGGATGGAAGAAGTGAAGGTGGAGACGCTTCAGCTGAGCCCTCGTCATCAGTATCTCACTAAAATCCCATTCGACGTACAGGTTTCCTCTCTTTCTTACAACTGGCATTTTCCAATTTGCTGACTTCGATACCAGTACGCTTTCGACGTTAACGAAAATCAGTTTATGAGAGTCGATTATCTTTAGTCCGATCAGTAACGGGATTTTTGCATCGACCACGTCCACCTTGATGCATACGAAGCCACCGTATGAGTTCGGTATTCTTATGGGTATTTTACCAATTATCTTGAAAATTCTATCCCCAAATTTGAAGTGGGTGTTCTTAGTTCGTCTTTTGAATATGATTCCAACGGATCTACAGTAAGCATTACCTTGAGCTTTCCTAATGACGGATTTTTGAGCCCCAGTATCGAGGTGCATTCCGTCAAATCTCTCCGCGCCACTCCCCATTCTGATCCTGTCGGCTATGAAATTTAGTGTCTCGTACACGTTTGGATCTGAGCACAAAGTTTCCCGATTTTTCGGATCTCTTTTCATCTTTCGAGTCAAGGCCCGCAAGAAAACTCTCTTTTGTCGCTTTGATTCCGAATTTATCACAGTTTGTCGTTTTCTAGGAGTATTTTAGCTTATTGGAGTACTTTTTTTCGAAAACCCTCCAGCATATTCGATAGGGAGGGATCCGGTGATCCAGAACGGGATAATTGTGAGAAAAATTACTCATGCACGTTATTAGACTCGTCATGTAAATCATCTTGTGACATGTGTCCGTCAAGGTCGTTTGAGTCAGAATTGCTATCCATGATGTTCCAAAAGAAATCTTTAGCGGACTGGTATTCTTTATTTTCCGACTCATCATCACCAGTACGGTCGTCATCCATATTTTTTTTCTAACTCGGCGCAAAACTCAAAGAGAGCCCGTTTCGAGGCCTTTGAAGGATCCTTCGAGAACCTCTTTTGGTAATAATGTACCTTACGAGTAACAATGTGTGGGGAATCGGGGCAATCAAAGACTTTGTATCTGGAACTACCACATCCCCTGCAGCGAATTGTGCTAGTTTCCCCCCGTTCCTTTGTAGCCCGCCAATCGCAGTTCGACCTTTGCTTCTATATCTTCGTTGAATTGCCATTCGTTTCATATCTATGGCTCCTACGGACATCGTTGGGATCTTGAGCAACGCTTCCCTTTCCACTATAGAGAGCCTCAGAAACTCTACCGTGAAGTACTGGATCAATCTCATTTACGGAACAAAAACGAAGACTTTTCTGATCCCTCACTCGTCCCAATTTCTCTTTCTGCTCGAACTCCACGGCGGAAATCAGCTGGCTATAGAGGGATGGTAAGAAAGATCACCTGTTTTTGCCCGACTGCAAGCATCTATAGCCCAGTAGTATTAAATAACATCGGATTGACAGCACTTCACTTTGTGCCTCTCGGATCTCGCCTGTTCTAGAGCCTGAAGTGTAAGTTCCGATATCTCTTTATGAACCTTTTCAATGGCTTCACTTACAGTGCAGTCCAGCTTAAGAAACTGGCTAATTCTCAGGCTTCAGAGGTACGAAGCTATGCTGTTCTGGCGAGATGCCGAGTTATATTCTTCGTGTAAAACTTTGATGGCCCATACACGTGCCAATTGCAGAAACGTTTTGCGCTGCCGGTAAGGAGGTGGTGCAGGTATTAAAGGCGTTGCGCCTGCGTTGAAGAATAGTCCTGACAACCATAGACGTAATCCGAGAGATACGTCTTCCAACATTCGCCTAAGGCACTATAGAATTTGTTTCTTGCGTCTCTGAATCTCTTAGATATATAATGAGATATTTGGCCTCAAATAGGTGACCTGAGCCCATAAAACTGCCTCTAGACACCCTTTGGTCCGATTTATTTCCCATAGGCTGTGGATTACCTAGATATAAATGGGAAACAATGCATCTCAGTGCGGTCAAGAGACCACGTGGGGTGTTGAGCGCACAAAAGGTAATCAATGGTTCAACTGTTGTTTGATGCTTCCGGTGGACAGGCCGAAGTATAAGACCAGGGTTTATATAGAAAAAGTATTCAACACTAGCAGAGATAAATAGTGAGAAAACAATACTGAATTCAAATTTATTCTAGAAAAAGCGACCCTAGAGGTATGAAACTAGAAGGTTCTGAAGGCTCATGTAGCAGCTAGCAGTGATACTGACAGCACTAAACATCACGGAAAAGTTCCGTTGGTCCAATTGGCAAGGAGGTGTAAAGTAGTTGCTGATTGGTGGGGTCCGAAATGTTTCGAGAACCACGCGAGATAGCCACGATGGCTCCATTTAATTGGCTTGGTACAAAGTGGTATGATCTTATGTTTTACAGTGGTGCGTGGGTACAGTGCACAAGTTGCACTGATGTCTTCTTACAGTGTAAATCCTTGGTAAAGGTTACTGGAGGGATACTGTCAGGGTTTCTGAGGTAATTATGGGCATAATCGTTACATATTACCATTCGAATATATAGTGGACGCAACTGTTCTGAAGAATATCTCCGACTCATGTGAAAACCCTCGCCATGAAGTCTTCTTGGTATCCCCGGCCCGGTAGGAAAAGTGCCGGTCTTGCTTACGGTGCTCTTGAATCGGGGGGTTTCCTTGTCCCTCATTTTCGCCCCATGCTCTCCTGAAACTGCTCAGTGGCGTATGTGGCACAAGTGGTACACGAAGCAGCTATTTATTGGCGCCCTGACCTTAATTCAAAAGGGGGTTTTTCGGGTTCCACTTGTCACCTTTTCAGTAACTCTTCCCTAATTTGCTGACACCTGATTCGTTGTTGCTGTAAATGGGGCGTTCTGATTGGTCGAAGATGTCTCACGAGTCGAAATATTGTTGGAAGTGGGGTTTTTCTGGGTTTCACTTGGCAGTTTTGGATTAGTGTCAACCGCTGTCTAATTGGCCAGATTCAAACGTGGCAGTTGAAGAGGGATAGAAGAGTTCAACAAGCTGGTTTCGAGCGTGAAGGCTAGCATGGCGTAGTTGCTGCTGTTGACGGCTCGCAACCAGTCACAGAAGGAGCTACGGGGCAGTGGAACGCCGAATACCGGGACAGATCTGGGTATAGACGCAATTCGCGCCGGGCCTTGCACCAAGCGGGGCACTACGGTGCTTTCCGGCTGATTTTCGGGCACTACCAAATGTTCAAATAATACAAGAGCTAATCTCATGGTTAGAATTTGCAGACTTACACGTAGCTCTAAAAAACGCTGTGAATTGTAGCCGATAGGATTAGTCGCACTGGATAGTGCAGAAACTTACTGAAATCCCTTGAACAACAGATAATATGGATTGTTGTGAATTCCAAGGAAGCAAAAGCAGATTGTTGTTTGCGGACAAATATGAAAAAAACAGAAGTGTTTTTACTAGCTGGGTCTGAGGTGAAGATCGATGAATTGGTTGCTTCCTATACTCGACGGAGTGCTGCATTCTCACTACTTATACTTAATCCCTGCACTGTCGACTAACCCCGGCATGCGCGATAATTTGTGTCTACTAGGATAAAAATCTTTCTATTGTATCCAAAAATATCTATTGTTGTAAAAATCTATCCCTTAACCGTCCCATGGATAATTAAATTTTCCAAAAAATCTTAACTGGTGGTCACCAATAGCTCAATAACTTCTGCCATTGGCGGACACTTTTGACGGTTTAGTACACGAATAAATGAGCAAAAGCTATGCAAATTCATGATAATTGTCGAGATGATTGCTGCAAAGGTGAACCCCACAGCAATTGCACATCTTAGAAGGCTTCCGCGTGTTCGGAGCTTGATCACGGTCACCCCTGTGCATCAAAAGATGGTTAGCTCGCAGAAAAGAGCAGAATCGACAACTACGCTGAAAATTCTTAACCACAGGTTGATTCATACGACGAGGTTTGTCTAGTCTGCGCGGAGAAAGCTGAGGGTTTGTGTGACTTGTTCTTGCCCTTTTTGCCTCCACGCCTACCTCAACAAACTCTCTGCTCCTCATTCCTATAAAGCCCAAAATGCCAGAATTCTCATCTAAAAAGGCTTCACGTGCACGCAACCGAAGTACAGCGAAAGTGTAACTTCTTGTAAGCATCCTTTGATGTGCCATCGTCAGCTTTGCTTTTGTAAATGATAAACATATTGTTTCTCACTATTTTCAAGCACTGCAGCATCATGGGAAACCAGGTGTGGCGATATCGTAAGTCTGTAGTAATATGAGATGCGCAGATCAGCAACATCCACACCTCGCATCCAGTGATTGTAATCATGAACAATTTGCAGAAGACATATTTTCTACACAGATTGTGATCCCCATATTGCTTCCACATGTGATTTGATTGTGGCATTCTTTCTGGGCTTCCTTGTGTCGTTGTTGTCGATGCACCAATACTGGTCATTAAAGGTCGCATCGTTAGGCATACAGAGTTCGGGAGGTGGGCAGTGTCGATTTGCTCTGGAAGGGCCGACACACCCAACTTCCAAATCCCGTAGCACTGGCATGAAATTGGGCAAAGTAAAGTAGTTTTCCATTGCCACCACAAACTCCTTCCAGTTTTTAACATGTTCTGCCGCTACTTTTTCGACAAGCAAACGAATCATGGAGGTTTTCTTAGAGTATTTCCTTATGCGATAGAACTCATTCTGTCCTCTGGCGTCTGAACTTTCTCTTTAAGCAGCTAATCTACCGTCTGGGACAAAATAGCAGATATTACCCTTTTTTGCATCTACAATAGCAAAGAATTTGTACCCCTCTGTTATAGGCTTGTTGTTCATTCTGTGAGTCTCTCCCGATGTTCTATTGAATCTAATCATCATTTCATCCAATGAGAGAGTGAAACCCGGGAATTGTATAGCCCCCATTGACAGGGTACATACATGATCTACAAGTGGGAATAATTTGTTATACCACACTATTTGCGATGCCGCAGTGACGCAATCTAAATTGTTATCATTTTCAGTACTAGCACCAGCCCCATTTCTGGTACCAGCTTCATTCAAACTTAAACGCAGGAATGATATGAGAATGTCGTCATATTCATCCGAATAGCACTCGCTCTCGTTGCCGTTGCAATGATGAGGTTGAACAAGCGCCAAATTTGGTACTTACACCTGTCTCTTTTCATACCGTTTTCGTTTGCAATTGAATGTGTTGGCAGCTCTCTATTTTGCGTTCATAAATCGAATTTGCTTGGCAGGGGTACTACGCCAAGATGGTAAGGAATTGCGATGAACTGAAGGACATCTGACTTTATGAACACTATCTAGTGGACAATAAGAACCGCGATACGATTGCCGTGCCACGTAGCCAGCCTGGCCCAAGCGGATCCAGAACAGGATTGGAATCCAGATCGGCACTCTGTAAGCTGAAATCTGCTGTACAATACGATCCTACCCTACTGCCAGACCTGGAAATACGTCAGCCGAGCCGATTTTGCCAAGTACGCCTTCTACTGGGACCAATGAGATATTGCCAAGTGGACAAACAGCCAATCAAAGTTCTACAGGTGGCGCCCCAAAATTGCCGATCCAGACCAATCCGAGCCCATCCTCGACAACCATGAGAAAGTGACAGCTGTCCCTACGGTTTAAGATTCAGGTTCTACCGACGTCGTTTCAGTTCCCACTCAAGTTCAGGTTTCAGATCTACCTACTGTAGTTCGCCGTCTACTGTCAGTTATTGACCTTACAGCCTCCCCTGCCATTACAGCTGCTGACAGTCGAGAAAAAGGACCTCTACGGTTGCGCCGCAATGCCGAGCTCCGACTGGATAACAGAGCGGGTGTGTTTCAATCTAAAAAGACACGCACCGCCGCAAAAAAACGCACATGCAAATTGTTCAACTTCACGTGCAACCGGCCAAAGAGGTTTTTTGACCAAATCAGGAGCAAAAAACACGTCAAAAGCGTCCGAAACCAAAAATATCCCCATTACTGTACCGACTGTAAGCGGAAATTTGACAGCCATTAGCGTTTACAGTGCCGTCTATCTGGCAGAAATCATCTCATCTCAATAAGTTAGAGCTAATCTAAATTAGATCTGGATCGCCCCTCTTGATCTTCGTAAATTGAAATATCAAATTAATTGTGATTCTTGCTTGAAAATTGAAAAAAATATGAAAAAAAACAAATTAAAAGAAGTTGAAACAAAAACCAGTTGAAAAAGGTTTACAATGGGATCAAAAAAAATCAAAAGCGAAAAAAATAGGCCACTCACAGAAAAAAGAGGACGTACAACAGTGAAAAAAAAGGGCCAAATATTTGAAGAATTAAATCACCATTAATTCGCACTTGCAAAGGGTATATTAATATGGTGTTCGGTCAAGAAATTAGAGAGACCACAGAGTTGAAACAGTCTCTGGTGGACTGCGTCACTGGTTATGTTGAGGATAGTTCCCTCGCTAGTGATGAATTAAGGGCTCGGTTACTTGAGGACTTCCCTATCCCAATGCTTTTCTCGGGACAGATTCTGAGCAATCCATCGATCATTCGCAAGTTTATTGTGTTACTAGTGGAATGCAATGTGCCAACCTTCCGCCATGAAGCTGCTGTGTTTTCAAAGACCTTTGCGTCAACTATTCTCCGCTATGGTGATCTCAGCAAATGCATTAAAGCAAATTGATGCATATTTCGAACTCTCTTGCGTCACCAACCGGATTACCGATTAGACTCGCCCCAAACACGATACGTTCCACTCCAGTTTCCACCCAACCCCCGGCACCATCAGAATACAAATTCTCTCACTAGATATCCATGCGCTTCGGGGAAGAAAATAAGAAATTCTCTGGAAGCCTAGCCGAATGTTGGAACGAGTACATAGCTGAATACAAGTATGCCTGCCAATATTATGCTCAATAAAGAACAAAAGCTCGAGTATCTCCACCATCTCCGTACAGGAAATGCGAAAAGATTCTACATAACGAATGTTGAGGGTGTGTATGAGGGTTATTCTTAAGCTCTAAAAGCTCTGGAAAGTTAATAACTCATTCTCAAGGCAAAACAGAATTGCTGCGTATCTTCGCATCATCCGTGTCAGCCAGTATATTTCTCCCACTTTTACTGTAAATGATGCTATCGAGAAAGTCCACGAGGAAATCTCTAAGCCCACTCCCCAAGCACCACCTCATTGCCGTTCAGAAAGGCGCAAAATTTAATATCTTCAGTCCGCCTTAATTGGATTCTCCCGGGCTCGTGACCCTTGCAGTAGAGCAAATTCTGGTTACTTAAGTTATCAATCATTTTACAACCAGCTCATTTCTGCAGCTCTATTCGTGCAAGAGGAGAAAATTGGACGAATGAGAGATCAGAAGAACCTACGTATTACATCGATCTCAGATGCAGACCCTACACTACGTAGCCGTCCTGCTGATACATTGTATACTGGGCAACCTCAATACGGCCGTGACCCGCGTTTTACCAAAGTTAATCGTCACGATGGTAACTTACGAAGCAATGACGCTTACAGCATGAGGAAGAACAGACCTCGTGATGATAGAGTTTGTTGGGGTTGTGATAAAAAGGGCCATATTCTTTCTCAATGTCGCCAATCAATGGCTGAGAATATTGCTCGGAAGGTTCAATACTATCAGAAAAACTCATGTAAAGATCCGGCCAAGGCCACGAAACGTGTACTTTTTGAGCTCTGTCAGGAATTGGATCATGATGATCAATCAATTGATGAATAAATACTACCTGCTCAGGATTTCTTCGGCGACGTCAACAGTGACGATGACATTGAAGAACCAGAAAATGTCAATATTGATAACGGTGACTCAACTTATGTTCCTGAACAGTCGTTTTCGCAAATTTCAGTTAAGGGCCAACCGCTTTTGAATGACGAGGATTTTTTAACTAGGGATACTCAAACAAGCTGAAGTGCTCATAACGAAAGGCAAACTGTAAGGCAACTCGAAAAGCCTCCCATCAATAACGTAAAACTCGTCCCTCTTCCACGGAAGCAAAGAAAAATGGAGAATGATTACGTAAAGATACATAAGAGTTTAACTGTCAAAAGCAGCGAATTGCCAAAATACTCTAATTCAGAGAAATTCCACGGAATGTGTCTCGACACTGGTGCTCAAAAATCAGTGATTGGAAAATCACAGGCAAAGGCATATTGTGACCTGGCTGTGATTAAGATTAAACGTAAGCACGTGACAACTTCTTACAAGTTTGGCGATGGAATATTTCCAAGTATTGCACATATTCTAATTCGTATTCCAGCGCCTGATGGAGCTTTCATCCCGCTACAACTCGACGTAGTTAATTCCAATATTCCATTAATGGTTGGCCTGGAAGCCTTAGACAAATTTGGACTTGTTGCAGATAACCTTTACAACCTACTTGTGTCCAAAAGACATTGATGGGCTATGCCAATCACACACAAACACGGTCATCTTTACGTCGGGTGGGATTTTTGTGAAATCCTGCTCACAAAGTCTCAATTAAAGAGCCTCCATTTACACTTTTTCCATCAGTCTGCCTCAAAGCGATAAAATCTGATAAGCAGAGCTAGACCAGAGGAAGCAACCCCTGAGGTATCTAAACAGTGCCACACATGTCAGCATTTTAAACTGAAACCCAGGTGATTCCAGGTTAGTACGCCCAATGGAATAATATTCAATCAAGAGTTAGCTCTTGATATTATCTTTCTTGACAAAAATCCTGTACTAAATATCGTGGATACGCCAACCCATTTCGGTAATGCTGTATTCCTACACATTCAAAGTATGGAATCTATTTGGAACTCTTTTCTTGAGTGCTGGGCTACAACTTACACTGGATTTCCTGATATAATGAAAGTGTACCAAGGTATTCAATTCGTTTCCAAAGCGTGGAAAGATTTGATAAAATCGAATGGAATCAAACTCAGCCTATCGGGAGTTGAAATTCATAACTCTACTGGTTCCCATAAACGTTACCATGATCCTTTAAGCCATATTTACCAAAAGGTTCGCCACCCAGAGCCTGACGTTGGAATATAACTCGCTTTACGTCTCTCCGTTAGGGGTATGAACGATACTGTGAACCCAGAAGGACTGGTTCCATCGTTACTCGTCTCTGGAGTGTTGTCGAGGTTTCCTGCCATGAATAGCGAACTTCCGAATCAAATGGAACAAATTAGAGTGCTCCAAATAGCAAGAGCTGAGATGGAAACTATCACTTCAGAACTCAGACTCAGAACCGCTGTGAATTCGCAGCTTCCAAATACCGCTCACCATGAACTTAACATTGGAAGTAAAATTCTTGTCTATCATGAAAAATCCAAATCTAAGTGGACAGGACCCTACAAAATCACGAAAATTAATGACAGGAAAGTCTTCATTGACAGAAACGGCGAGGAAGTGCGACGCTCACGCTCTCCAGTAAAGCCTTATTTCGATGATCAAGTTGAAACACTAGTCGAAGCTTTGCATTCATCAATTAAAAGGGTATACTCCAAAAATCTTGAACTAATTGACGTCAGCCTCAATGAAGTTTAACAACTACAAGATCTCAGATCCAATTCAGCTGAATTTCTGAAAGCGAAAAAGAAATAAATAGAAGGAATCGTTGAGAGAAATACCTGGAAAATACTCGCTAGAGACGACATACCAAAGAATGCTAATATCTCCCCTGGAAGATTCATTCTTTCAATCAAAAATAAGAACACTGGCAAAGAGATATACAAAGCACGGTTTTTAGTACAAGGTCATAGGGACAACGAAAATAACTATCTCGTACATGACACCACGACTATACGCCAGCGTTCCACACGCTTGTTGGTTGCAATTGCTGCAATACACGATTTCAGGATTTGGTCTTAAGGTGTTAAACAGGCTTATTTATAGTCAGCTCAAAGTCTGATGCGCGAAGTTTACCTTAGACCAACCAAAGACTTTGGATTAACTTAGAACCAGTTACTCGAGTTACTGAAACCTCTTTACGGATTATCCGATTCAGGAGACTATTGGAATCGAACTATGAATTCACGCCTGAAGAAAGATCTAGGCATGACGCCAACCGATGGAGATCTCGCACTCTTCTCAAAGCATACAAACTGAGAACTTCAGGGATTAGTTGGAACATATCTAGACTATTCTCTACTTTGTGACAACAATTATTTCGTTAAGTTGTCCCAAAAGACTCTTGATAAGTTTTAATCGAAAGAGAGGGAGTTCGATGACACTGTATTTGCAGGCGTCAGAATAAAGAGAACTGATTATGTATTTGAGTTAAGTCAGGAAAGGTATGTTCAGAAGTTACACATTCTGCCAATGGACGCCTATTTTTCTGAATTGATATCTTTAAGGCGTAGATTGGCTTGGTTAACACACACAAAGCCTGAAATATGTTGTGCCGTTAACATGGCCGCGCAAGTGACTGAAAAAAATTCTCAGTGGAATCAATAAAGCAGTTGAACAAAGCTGTAAAGCATGTGCAGATCAACCCTAGTTCTTCGCTTAAACATTACAAGTTGGACGAAAACTCCATACTATTGAAAGTATATTCTGACTCGTCATTCGCAAACACCGAAGACAATACTTCCTAACTTGGATACATTGATTTGCTCACTGAAAACACCGGAACTTGTAATGTCCTGAATTATTCTAGTCACAAAAGTCTCAGAATAACTGGATCTGTACTAGGCGCAGAAGTTTATGTTTTCGCTGATGCCTTCGATATTGGCTACATGATTAAGCACGACATTGAATCCCTGCTTGGAATAGAAATTCCACTCTCAATGTTTACGGACTCCAAAAGTCTATTTGATGTTATCACCAAGTGTTCCTACACTTTGAAAAAACGCCTTATGATTGATATTAGTTCTGTAAGAGATATATATGCAAAGGAAGAAGTATCCAATGTTAGATTTGTACGGACTGCGGACAACCCCGCGGACGCCTTCACGAAGATCGCAATGTGTGATGCACTGAATTACATCATCACAACAAGTAAGTGTGACCTACCTGTTCAACAATGGTTAATTATTGACTAAGGATGGAGAAAAAAATAGGTCAGGGCAAAGACAGGGAGTGTTGAAATAATGGACACATAAACTTTATTCATGTACTATTTTCAGTCCTGTATTATAGTTTTCTGCACTTACTACTATTTCTATCCTACGTGGTCTATATTTTCTCTATTCTATTGTACTGTTAGCGATTGCTAGGACTATTGTAATGTAAGGGTCACTGGGATCGTCCGCAGGACTATCCGCTAGGGAATTTAGTAAGTAGTTAGTAGATGTGTTAGAGAGAGTCGACGGCGTTTACTACCTATACAAGGCCTAGCCGCCTTGGGCACCGAAGTAAAAAGGAACAGCAACAATTTTATTTTCAACCTACTCAACTGTTCTACACTAGCAAAAACGTCTAACGTTTTTTTCAGACTCGTCGCTAACGCCGCCCGTCTGCTTTTTCTGCTCAACCCCTTGAATTTTCGCAACATTACACCCTCACAAAAGGTTGCAGTGGTAAGGACTACAGTATACTGTAATATGCGCGCAAGATTCATATGCATAGATCTTTTTTATACTGACGGACTGTGCATTATGTACTAGACTTTTTTAATTAAACAAAATCTGGCTTAAAAAACAGTAATCAATGATTTGGCCTGTTAATTTGTTTAATTAAGAAAAGCACAAAACCTGAAAATCAAACTAAATTGAAATGTAACCAAGGGTTTACCTGTGCCAGAGAGGATGGAAAAGATAATGCTATTGATACAAACATGGCGGGAACCACTTCCACATGAAAAGGTACAAAGACGGCAACAACCAGGTTAATCTCCACCTTGAGGCCAGCCATTCTCAGCATCCTCTTTCCCAGTATGGATCCGAACACACCTCCCATTCAAGCATGTACCAATTATGACACATTCCTCGATCAATCACATACCAGTCCTTTCTCGTCCTCCAACGCTGTTTCCAGTGCAGGTTTGCCGCAAAATTCCCAGCCCCCAAAACTGTTGAGCGCTTTCGTCCTAGCCATATCGATCGGGCTTGGGTTATTTTTCAATTTACCACTCGGGGCGCTGCATGCCAAAAAGGAAAAACTTTGGAGAACACCTCAGCTGATGTTGCCTCTGCCGCTAGATCCCGTCACTACACAGATGAGCAAAAGGTCAAGGATCAACTTCAGTTTGGCATGATATGGAGGCACGAATACATGGTTAGGATCACAGCCAGCAATGTGTCGTACATAGAGAGCATGGTGCCCGGTCTAGCTAAAAAGGTCCGTGCAGTACAATCAGATGACGTAGAGTTGATTCCTGCAGTGCGCGACAGATGCAAGGAGGGCGGGTCTGAACATGAGCTGGCCAAGACAGTGCTGGAGTTCAAGCTGGATATGGAGAAACACAAGGAGTCAACTGATGATGACACACGAAGGTCAATTCAGCGCCAGAAAGAGTCCCGGCAACAGAAATTCGCCCGTAATGAGAAACGGAAAGCTGATTGCGCATTGGCGAAATCGAAGATGGCAGCTGCAAAAGAGAAGAAACGGAAGCAAGAAACATGCATGATTTTACAAAATTTGAAGGTACAGACACTGAGCGCGAACACCGCTGCAGCTGGAGTTTAAGTGAGCGTTCATTCATGTCAGTTTTTTGGGTCTTTTCTCGCAATGATGGCGCAGAAGAATGGATTGCCTGTTCTCGAAATTAAAATGCGCCCGCCTACTTCTTTTACTAGGGCACAGCTAAATTTAGCCCCTGACCTGGTCAAAATGGATGCCGAGACATCCAATAATAGGGCTGTGCATGAGACGACTGAACCTTCTGCTCAGTTAGATCCCCCGACGACTGGAAATCGCAGTTCCGGGAGTGACTTTTGAGCGTTTTAAACGTGCAATTTTACTCTTAATGTCGTCAGGCGGTCCCCTCAAACCCCATGGCCGCGCTTCGCGCGGCCGTAGACACGTAAATTTTTTGTGGTAAATGCGGCCTTCCCTCACATTGCTTCTTCGTGGTTCTTCAACTTCTTCATGTACTGCTCAATTTTCTTCAACGCGAATACACGCTAATCAAACGTCCAGTTAGATAAAAACACAGCAATTTTGTAGGCCATACAGAAAAGAGACTCCTCGAAATGCCACCGGCCAAGAAATATTACGAATCTATTATTGATATAACTAATACCCCATTCGTTGACCATACGCTGCGACCGAATATCGCGATTGTGGCTCCCTCCCAATATCCATTCCGTACTTTCATTTTGTTTGTATGGAACGACTATGTCACCATCTCCAGCAAAACCTATATCTGCCATTCCATGCTCACCTTCTGAAAAATACTGGTCTTTGTTCCTGTAAATAGGTGACTCCGTATACATGTTTCGATCAATCTCTGCTCCCTTGTCAGTAATCTCAACCCGTATGAATCGACCGAAGATATCGCAAAACACAATCACTGAAAAAGCGTGAGCCTTCTTGTATCCATCATATGCCCGCTCTTGTCTGTCATTATCAACGGGCCTCCGTCACCGATTCTTGTTCCCATCAACGAATAATACACAGTTGAGGAAGCCGATAATCAGATCATGGCACAATGCTGGCTCTTCTGCTGATGGCCAGGAGACCAGGTCTGGAGTGATTGTATCGAGCGTTTTGTAGATTGCAAAGAGTGAATGTCGAAAGGAGTTTGACACTGTCCCGTTCAAAATACCATATCTCTTACCTATTCTTTAAATTCCCTCCCCCCCTAGTTTATCCCGCCTAGCACGTCGAAGTAAAAGAATAAAAGCTCCCTTGTGTTCAGTATTTTAGAACGTGCCACGCGTTGATCGTTTCCATAGCAATCTGGGATCACTTGCGAAAGGTTTAGCAAGCTCATGCTCAAACAAACTAAACAGCGCGTCGAACATCTCACAATCCATATGACAGATAGATTCAAATAGTGTGACATCAGGGTCCATCCCTCGTACTCTGTTGTATTCGTTGGTGTTTCCTCTGCGCGCATATACAGCCTTTGGTAGTCCATCAACTGTAAACCCACGCCCAGCAGGCATAATCGCGTGGGTGGTCCCGTCTGTCGATTCTTATTTCACTATCTTGGACTCGAAACTTGACTGTAGAACCGCACTTCGCGACAGATACCGCTGCGTCTCCTCCTTTTGTTGCATCTATCTTTGTAGAAAGGCAACGGCCATTAACAAATAATCATCGTTGAACAGGTCTATGTCGAACGAAACACTGTTTGAGAGCTCGTGTCGACATCCACAATGATGATGGTGGTTTAAGCACATTGTCATCATCTAAGAACCCCTTCGTAGTTTACAGTTCCGCTTGTGTAAATCTCTCAGTTTCTCTTATCTTTTAACAAACCCCCAGTTATTTCTGAATAAGAATACCCCAAAAATGAAGGTTCGTAATATAACATTACTCTTGTTAATTAAAACCGTCGACTGTACTGTGCTGTACGTTCAGGTTAAGAGCTAAATGTTTGAGTGTACAGTATCAGACGCATTCAATACTAGGCCTTTTTAATTAAGAAAAGTTATGCTACTTTACAAACCATGCGATTCTGTTGTGCTCTTATTTTTCATTTAACAAAAGTCTGCTACAAAAATATCTTATATGTTTTTGTTATTTGCACAATCTCAACTGTAAACTGCAGGACTTTGACTGTTCAGAACTTCTGAAATGGTGTGGTGTGGGCGACAACAGATACCTCTCTTCATGTTCACTTGAACAGCACTGTCACTTTGGGTCATGGACCTGTTCAAAGACACTGATGTACTGATGGCAGTAGATTTTCTGCAGCGATCTATGCAGCAGGCGGCCGAAATCCAGCGGTACCTATCGCGCAATGCTGTTCTCAACTCAGCTCTTCAAAACATGCGCAAGAACACAGATGAATGTGAAGAAAGGGAGGAATAAATGGTTGTGGGACGATTTTTTACGATCGATGGCCAACCGAAGGCAATATATGCGAGGAGAGGCAACACTAACGAGTATCAACGTGTGCGTGAACTATATCCTGATGTCACCTTATTTGAAACTGTCTGTCACATAAGTCGCGAAGCGTTTGATGAACTTTTTTTGTTGTGCGAAGCAGAGCTTGCTAAACCGTTAAAAGTCACACCGTGCTTTGCGAAGGTAGACCATCGCATTCCGAGGAAGAAGATCATGAGCACCTGGGAGCTCTTGTTTTTCTATTTCCGTGTACTCGGCGGAACAAACGAAGGTGGGGAAGGTGTGAAGCGTGTTGGTGAAAAGTTTGGAATCTCTAGCGGTACCGTCCCAAACTACTTCCGACATTGTTTGTATGCAGTGTATACTGCCTTGGACACGTCTTTTCCAGGGCTAGTTTCTTGGCCTTCAGCTGACGAGCGTTCATTGTGTCACGGTCTGATCATCGGCTTCACCAACTGCGTTTTTTTTGTCGACGGTAACAAGAATCGAAGATGGAGACCTAGTCATGATGAGATGCAAGAAAGATCACACGACGGCTACAAGAAGGCGCATGCATTTTCGATTATCTTATTATGTGATATACTTGGAAGGTTTATTCGAGTCGAAATCAGTGACAAGGGAGTTCAAAATGACCAAAACATGTACACTGAGTCTCCTATCTACAGATTTAGAGAGCAGTATCTTTCGAACGGAGAGCACGGAATGGCTGACATGGGGTTCGCCGGGGATGGAGGAATAGTCGTTCCATACAAGCAAATCGAGAGCACGGAGTGGGTTCTTAGGGGTAGTCATAATCGCGTCATCCGATCTCAGCGCATGGTTAAGGAGTGGAAAATTGGATACATAAACAACCGGTTCAGAATTTTCCTCGGAAGATGGCCATTTGATGACACACTTTTCTGTATGGCCTACAAAAGCGCAGTTCTGTTGGCAAATTGGACTTTTGACAGGCGTGGTTTCGCCTTGATGAATATAGAATAGTTCATAGAGAAGTTGAAGCAGCATGAAAATTCGTTTAATTAAACAAGATGGTTTGAGGGAGACGGGAGAGTAGGCCACAAAGCTTCAGTCTTCTCTCACTGAACATGGAAGCCTATAGAGGCACCTTGAGGCTGTAAGTATTCGAGGACGTCACGAGCGTGCAGTAAAGGAACAACAATATTCAGATCATCTGCGAAGGCAGTCAGGACCTTGACGTGGTTACCAAATTTGGAGAGCAAATCGTCAATCAGTGGTTGCAGAGCAATCGCAAAGAGTAGCATACTAAGCGAATCCCCTTGCTAGGTCCCTGTGAGGCTCAAGATTGTAAACATGCCAAATAAAAGTGTCGGCGGGGGGCTGAAGAGGAAGTGAACGAATCGAGCGAGGCCTGGCGCCCTTGTAGCGACACTGGCCAAAAATTCGGGCACGCTCGATACACTTGAAGGCGTTACGGGCTTCAATGGTAAGCATTACGTAGGGAGAAGTGCGATGCGTGGCCATGAAGGAACTAGTAGCATGTATTATGGCTTCACAGCCGTTTGTAGATCCCACGGCCAGCTGATGGGGATGAAGGTATTTGAGAATAGTAGAGTAAGTGGAAGCACGGCGCATGAGGAGACGACAGATAAATCGGCGTATAATTCCTCAAATATCAATGGGCCGTAGCTTAGTATTGTTAGGTTTCGGGATACTGAGGAGGAGAGCACTGGAGAATGAAGACGTGAACTTGGAGGGGAGTTTTCCAGCGATGCAGTAACTCACGAAATCGGTAAAGGCTGAGAGAGAAGAATGGGTCGGCTCTGGCCCCCCGGATCATGACCAAGAGAGCGTAGGACTCCTGGACTCAGTCCGTCAGGACCAAGGGCACTGTGAAAGGGAAGTGTCCTGGGGGCGCGGCGCACTTCCGCCTCGGTGAAGGTATAGGGAGGATGAGGCGTGGATGGAGGGGATGATTTAACCGGAAAGGATGGGGAAGGATAGAGAGATTCCAGAGTAGCAGCGTTGTCCGGTGTGCAGGGAGCAGGAGGAGTATCGCAGCAGAGAGACTGGGCGGCTATGCTCTGTGAATCGCTCGGCTTCTATCGACGTCCTCGGCGCCCCGATTGGAGAATACTCTGCTTATCGTCGCTTCTTGCACGCCAAACACATGTCAGTACAACGAATGTGGCATCATCTTCGCCGTCTTAAGGATCCCCAACTCAGTTTTCACCTTCTCCGACTCTGTGCCAGCGCATCCCGTCTTATATATCTTCTTCTTTGTACCCCGCTTCACTTAACCTCTGCCGTAGTATCAGTTCATGATGCTGGCATGCGAAGGATGTTCGAATATACGCATGTGAGACTCTCGGGTGACGCCTGGCATTCCGCTCAATTTCCCCTCCTCAAGGGTGGTGTAGGACTTACTCCTGCCTCCTGGATAGCAAACGGGGCCTACTTTGGTTCTTTTGTCGCCAGTCTCCCATCTGTCCTCCTTCTATATTCTGCGCTCCGCGCCTGTCACCTGATTTCCGCTCCAGTCGCTTCTCTCCGTTCTCAGCTGCCCCATACCAGCCATTTCGCTTGCAATCCTAGTCAATTGCTTTCGTCAGGCCATCAGGAATCCCCCTAGTTCCCCCCTCGTGGCTTGCAGCATGCACTAACTACTGAGCTTGTGGACTATGATAGGGGTAAATCGTCGGGGGAAGAGATATTCAGAACCAACTGCACCAAGAAGGAGGTATTGCAAGCGACAAAAGTGCTACCGTGGTATAGTTGAACGAACAAAAAGGAGCGGATAAGGAAGACAGTTGAGAGGGCTACAAGCAAGTATAGAAGGGGCAGGGTCTATCACTGATGCTCTGTGACCAGCGTACGAAAAATGTTTCTTGGGTCTGAAGTTGACTCCCAACTTCCTACTACTCGGGACTTGACTTGAATTTGTCTGCCAACTTGCTTTATGCTTTGTGTGCGACTTAATTTGCTGAGCGCCCCGCTCGGGTATCCTAATCAAATTGTAACTACAGTGATAGCGCCGCCAGCGCAGCATGCCACCTCATCCAGCGCAGCATGCCACCTCATCCAGCGCAGCACTCTAGCTCATCTAGCGCAGCACGCCAGCTCATCCAGCGCGGCATGCAAGCTCATCCAGCGCAGCATGCCAAATATTATCTAGAAGTTACATTATATCAGACTACAAGTATGATCGCTTCACGGCATCCCTCAAACCTGTTTCCAAAACGCTTCATGTATCTACCATTGCTTCCTCGTCCTCATTACCCTTCTCCACTCTTCCACTCAGCGGTAACGGTGCCCCGCGCTGCTCCTGAAGTCTGGATTACTATGGTCTGTTTACGTCTCGGCGAGCCACTCTTCTCTAGATCCCGTTCATGCACCATATGTTCCCGTTCAACTGCGAGGTCGAGACGTTGCCTACCGCAGGCGCTGCCGAAACACTCGCAGAGCGCGAGAAACATCGTCATTACGGCACTTACTGCAACCAAAACGATATCCTCCTCTCCCCCCGTCGGGATTGATATCTATAGCGCCTTGGGCGACGACGGCAAGGGTTTTTTCGGCCGCCTTGCTTCCTTCGCTGCTTCCCGTCGCGGTTCCTCCCCTCAACAGGAGCTCCGCGACTTCGTTACCCGTTTTTCATTTAGTCTCCAAATATTGCAGGCGCGACAGGTTTCTACCCACCGCCCGCATCCGTAGTTAATTTGCGAATACCCTGCTCACGCTTCTGTGCAACGTTGTACTATACATTAAGATTTACCACCACTATTCAACTGCCATGCTAGATGTTCATGGTCATCACGCCATGGTGTGCAGTACTGGCGCCGGTAGCGTTCGCCGCCACGACGCACTTCGTGACGAGCTAGCTCTGTCCATCCGCCTTACTGCTCTACTCCACGGTTTTCGCGTTTCTCGGGAGCAGCGCTTTCCAGATCCTCCATATCCTTCTTCTGGCTTCCTTGCGGCCTCCCAACTGACCAGAGAGAAACGACAGGCTCGAATTGACGGCATTTAGCCTTCTGCTTCTTCCGAGACCCAGCTCCGCTTAGATGTGTTTATTAATGACTCCGAGCTCGCTGCCAGCCCGCAGGCCTTTGATGTCTCTGCCATCAGTCCGCACTCATCCGGGTTTCGTTCTTGTCCTTCACATGGCCATATCTCCAAGAAAAATCAGAGAAACGCCACCATTACCATACTTTATGCGAATACTACGGACTGGACCTTCACCCCATGGTTGATGATGTCTATGGTTGCATTGGACCATGTTTTGATCAAGCCGTGCAACAAATCGCCCACTTTCTCGCCAGCAAGCGTGATACCTCTGTTGCCGCCGAGAAACATTCGCTCCTCGTTAGATTCGTATGCCCGAATGTCCAATACGTTGCTACGTCCGTTAATCGGCGGAATCTTGACCAGGCCACCGATTTGGCCCCTGCTGTGTATTCCCAGGCCCTGCGCTGTATGGCGCTAGCGGTCTCCTGAGTACTGTTCATTAAAGATGATGCTTTCGTTTAACTAAGGGCGGGAACGAACAGTCTTAAGCACGGATCGAAGCTCGGAGGACGGGCGGAGGGCGGCCAGGGGGGTAGGCGGGACGCCCGCGGAGCGACGCCCCCGGCTATTACTGGTAAAGTTGAACGTTGAACCGGCTCAGGAAGCATTCTTGCTACTATCGTTTTCCGTATTCTCCATTGCCTCTGAAAGAGTGGAATCGGCCTCAACTGAGGTACCTAGAACTCTTGCGGAGTCTATCGGGGTTTAATCAGAGTCCTCGCGGAGATTGAGATCCATGGTTAGCCCTTCCCTGGCGAAAGAAGTTGGAGGGCGTAAGGCGATTTCTGGACCTGGAAGTCCGTTCTTCTGTGCCATCAAGGCCAGGCAAGATCCAAACAACTTGCACGAATGTACGCTGACTTCAACACTGGCAGCCGCAGCGTTTGCAGTCAGTGTTTGATCCCTCAGATTCAGCAGCATGATAGTCGTGTCCTACTTGGGCTTCTTCTCCTTTGCGGCCGCTAACTTGGACTTGGCCAACGCATAGTCAGCCATCCTTTTCTCAATTCGAGCGAACTTCTGGTGGCAGGATTCCCTCTGTCGCTGCATTGATTTGCGGGTATCATCATCTGTTGATTCCTTCCTCTTCTCCACTTCTACCTTCCATTCCAACACCGCCTGGTCAAGTGAATGCTCAGCGCCGTCCAGCTTGCACCCATCTCTTACCATCGCCACTAACTCCCCTTGTTCTCCCACAATCGTCTGCAACTTCGTTGATAGTCCCGGTACCGTACTTGCGATGTAGCCTACGTTGCTTCCCGTGACTTAAACCATGTACTCACGCCTCGATATGATTCCGTACTGCAACTGATCCGTAACCTTCTGTTGATCTGTATAATGTCTTGTGCGCGCTGCATGGGCGAAATCAGCCGAAGTGTTCTCCAAAGTCTTGCCTTTCTGGCATGCAGCACCCCTTGAGGTTAGTTGCTCTATGATCCATGCGCGCTCAATGAGGTTCGGTCGAAATCGCTCACATGTAGGCTTCGAATGCGTACTGAGTGATGATGTTGCCCCGATGGTTATAGCGCTAGATAATGTTGCAGGAAGCATGGGTTCCTGGGTGGGCCGGGTAGGTGGATTCATGTCGAAGGTTGAGTTGGTACGGATGGGGATGAGGATGATGGGAACGACCTTGCATCCATTCCTGGTATGTACAGTACTTTTTGACATATGTGTATCTGAATTCCCGCCAAATGATAACAGTAACCTTAATAGTAGCATTCTCCTTGGTTCTGATAAAATTTCTGTTTCACCTCAATTTAGTCTGATTTTTGCATTTCCGTTATTTCCTAATTAAACACATGTTCAGACCAAATTTTTGCTTATAGCAATTTTTAAGCTTATTTTCTCTTAATTAAAAAGGCCTACTGATGCAGTAAAGTATTATTATTTTATTCCGTGGAGCATGGGAAAGGACAGTACAGTGCTGTTGACATCAAGTGGCACCAAATGTGGTGGTGGTAAATATTTATTGGTTGTACACTGTCGCACAGAGGCGTGCGGAGGGTATTCATAAATTAACTACGGATGCGGGCGGCGGGTAGAAACCTGTCGCGCCTGCATTATTTGGAGACTAAATGCAAAACGGGTAACGAAGTCGCGGAGCTCCTGTTGAGGGGAGGAACCGCGACGGGAAGCAGCGAAGGAAGCAAAGCGGCCGAAAAAACCCTTGCCGTCGTCGCGCAAGGCGCCATAGATATCAATCCCGACGGGGGAGAGGAGGATATCGTTTTGGTTGCAGTAAGTGCCGTAATGACGATGTTTCTCGGCTCTGCGAGTGTTGCGGCAGCGCCTGCGGTAACCGTACTTGGCGAAATGTGGCGGCGTGCGGAGGGGTGGGCAACAGTAACGTCGACGGCGATATCGGTACTGTGAAGCCCGTATGCAGCGGGTATGTAAACGTCCATTCGTAGCGCGGGGGACTCCGAATGCCCAGGTGAGTTGGGAACCTGGTAGAGGAGCGGATGTTCGACGAGGGCAACGATCCCAACTTCCTTGCAGTGGCGGGCAAGAAGGTTGCGGAGGATGTGATGACGACGAGTCATTCCGTCTTCGTATTTGCAGGTCAACGCGTGTTGACCACTTGGATCTAAGACGGGTGCGATGTCGGCCGAGCGGTGGGGAGCAGACCGGACAGCGAGTAGATCCAGGGAATAGCGCGATGCCGAGACGTAGAGCCAGAGCGACTTTCAACGTAGAAGAGGACATGTACGTACCGCGGTGGGGGTGAGGAAGCGAAGAGAAAACAGACGAGGCGAAGGATGTGCGCACGGAGAGGAGCCGTGCTCGGGTCGTAGGCTGCCGCGGACGAGAACAACCTATCGGACTTCGATAGCATGAGTTCAGTTGTGATCGCAGACTGGAGCCTTTCGCCGGGGACCGGCGATGAATAACGCTCGAAAAGAGCAGTAGCTGTAAGCGACGAAGACAGCTGCGGGTGGCGGGAGGATAAGAGCGAGATGGCGGACCGAGGGATCTCTTCCAAGTGGCGGTCCTGGGAAAGAGTGAGCAGGTCGGAGATAAGTCCAAAAGAATCAATTACAGATGCTGCGTAAGCAGCCTCGGTAATGTCTGAAGTTTGCAGGAGACCTAGACCGCCCATGGAGAAGGGGAGAGTGGCTTGGAGCCAGGCCCGCTCTGGACAGGGCAGCTGCAATTGGTGGAACGCTTCCCTCTGCTTCTGATCGAAGCTAGCGGGGAGTACCGCAGATTGAGTGGAGGGAAGCGTACGTAGCAAGTGCATGACCTTGGAGGCGTTCGCGCAGAAGCGGTGTAAGTGGAAAGCCAATTGAGCATCATCCAAGTCTCGAAGGGATTGGAGGATGCGGTCAACTGCGTTTTGGCGGCCTGCGAAAAATTGGGAAACAAAAGGGTCCGAGCCAATCGGGGATCCCAGCACGATGAAACCAGGGGGGGTTGAAAAGGGGCAAGGAAGTGCCAAAGGGGAGTGGGAAGGGGAGAAGCCGTAAACTTGAGTCTTGGCAAGGTTGAGCTGGAACCCTAGTGGACCTCCTTCAAGCTGGATGAAACGGATGGCAGCGGCGGCTTGGGGCCGAGGAAGAACAATGTTACCGTCAGCTGCGTACCAAGCTTTCAGGACAGGTGAGAACTTCACCTGTAACGATAGCAAGAGAGGATGGAGAGCTAGGGCAAAGAGCAAGGGACCGAGGGGATCACCTTGCTGAGTGCCCTCTGAACTACGGACATAGTAGCACCAAATGCCGATTTTCTAAGGGATATCAAGTCACCCGACAATTTTCGTTCACATCAGGCGGAATAGTCAAATGAGTAAAATCAACTCCTGCAAATCAAAAGCCTACTGCCTCGGGGGACTCCTTTGTTCATAACAAACTTTCAACCCACCAACGCCTACAAAAAGGGCACCTATGGACTGCTAAAAGTCGCGATAAATGCATCAATTGTCCATTCAAGCCGGTAGTCCTGTGGCACTGCAAGTAAAAGGTATCCAAGGTGGAAAGCCTCGACTGTTTCATTGGGAGTCGCCACCTGTAGGGCTTTGAGCCTCGGTCCACCTCTGCGGACAATTAGCGATGAGAACGAGGCCATAACAACGTAGCAGTTTGCTGGATGCTTCATTCTTTTCCGCTTCGAGCCAGAGGAATATTCATTCATACATGTATGTGATCAAGTCATGCTACAGGCGACGAACTGCCGACATTACTTCAACGATTGCTTGTATTCACGTTACTGTACACTTTAACAACTTGGACGAAAAGCACGTTGTCTCTATAAATAGGAATGTATTGTAATATACTTATGCTGCATCTCCTACGGAAACGCCACTTTTAACGTCACTAAACTTTCATGTACATGTATTCAAATCCGAAGCTCTTCGATGATTGCCCTCCTCGTCTTACAACGATCGGTACCCTTCCTGAGCCCCGCGGTACTTTACAGGTGAAACTACGACCTTTGTAGAAGTTTCCCACGTTGGTGCAAGGCTTTCCACCAATTGTAGCAGTTAAAGGCGGATTCAGGTTCCAACCCGTAATGGTAATTGTGTTCCCACCCTTCTTTGGTCCTCGGAAAGGATTAGCGCTTGTGACAACCATTATTTCTGGGTTCTTCTCGTTTGGTAGCATCACCGCAACTTTCCCCTGGTATACTCTAGGCATCACTAGACCGCCAGTCGGGGTCATAGCAACCGTCAGACCTGAAAATCTGGCGAGCTCGAATGAGGACTTGACATTTCCCTTGCCGTCCAGTCGTATACGGTATACCTTTCCGGATCCTGACACTGCGAATTTGGAAGCCAGAAGATCTCCTCTCATTTGTGCTCCGAAAGTGTTTGCTGTATACTCAACAAGTCCATCAGTGCTTGACTCAAATGTGGCGATCGGCCTATCGTAGCCACCTGCATTCGATTGGGGAGGGCGATGAATACATTGGCGAGGATCTCTTCTTCCACGGTTCCTGTTTGCATATCCATGGAAGCCACCCGACTTGATTTTTACAAGGGTATCAGGCTCAGACGCCGTGCTTCCTTGCCTATTGCATCCCGTGCTTAAGGCTCCAAAGTTTCTATTTGCCCCGTTGTCTGTCGCATATATATACCCATTGGAATGAACAACATGACACATCGAATTACGCAGCCCCGCGGCATAGACGAAAACATCCCCCCTTATCTTGTTTGCAGTAGCTGGTTTTGTGTACTGTGAGTAACCAATATTTCCTCGAAACCCGTTCTTACGGACTGGAGCTTGGAGCATTGCTCCTGAAAGGGGAGAATCCGGGATTCCACCAAGGGGATCTCCTACCCTACTGACACCTGCATTTGTAGTGCCACCAACAGTTACCAAAAGGTTTCCAAAGTGATCGAAACTGATTCCATTCACAGAGTGATCATGGTTAGAAACTGGTAACCCGGTAATGACTGTAGAAACGCGCTTAAGGCATGCGTTTGATGTCCGCTGCATCGTAATGATTTCACCGTTATGCCAACCCCTTGAGTAAGGTAGAATATCCTTTACTCCCCAGTAAAGAATGCTTGTTGATGCGTAAAGCCTCAATGCATCTGTCTCAGCAGGGTTGAATGCTACCCCAAGGATGCTTCGAGACTTCCCAACTTTCTCGGATTTGCAGTAATCGGTGACGGACGCACCTAAATTAGTAGTGAGCACGTGAACAATTCCGTTTAGACTTCCAATGTAATACCTCCCGTCTGGACCGAGCGTGATTGCAGTAAGCTGGGATCCTTTCCACACATTTCCGTTCCTTTTCAGGAAACTTTGCGAGAAGGATATTGGTTGATAGTATCCGACTGGTCCACGGCCAGCGCCAGAACCAGAATTGCCGTCTTCGTCACCCCTGCCGCCACCACCAACTATTTCAAAGGATATTTGGTTTGATGTTCCCGCATTGGTCACAATCGAGAGCTTCTTTTCACCATTCCCGCCAGGAACAACGCAAGTTACAGTGAACTGGTTCTTCGAAACTGGTCCAGCGCAGAACTGAGATCCAAGTCGGACTGCCTTAACATTCAGCAGGCTGCTTCCCGTGATTGTTATTTCACTTCCTACCTTTGCTTTCTTTGGAACAACGTTATGAACAACTGGATAGTAAGATGCTGGTGTGTGAGAGAAATATTTGGCTGGCACAAGAGACCAACTGCCACCAGGGATTTGCCAAAGAAGTCTTAGTTTTGGTTGAGGACCTGAAGATTTCTTTCGGCGGAATACGAGCTCAACATTTCGAATTCCCGTTGGAAACATCATAGGCCTTGATTCAAGGAGTTTGTTCGAACCAGTCACTATCTGTCGCGATCCAACCCAAAACGTGCAAGAAGCGCCTCCGCAATCAACTCGAAATCGGTAATTCCCCTGCCGGAAGAAATCTATGGCACACAGGACGCGGATAGAGAACTTTTGGGAAACTATAAAGGAAGGGAACGAGCCCCTCGTACGTAGATTAATGTTACCCATAGTCGTAGAGTATTCTGCAGGCAAAGATGGGTTACGCCTGTCTGGTATCCACCCTTTTCCGGGATAGAACCACATTCGTACCCCGGGTTTTGCACCTGTTGAAACAGTTACGGTCGTAGTTGAGGTCGCAGAATCACCTGTGTTGTCCACGACAAGTAACTTCACGGTCGTTTTCCCTAACGGGAATTTTACCCCACATATCATTTTGCTGCAAACTTTTCTGCCATCCGCCTTCCACTCAAACTTCACAATCTTTCCAGTTT
Source organism: Kappaphycus alvarezii (assembly GCA_002205965.3). Lineage (NCBI taxonomy): Eukaryota > Rhodophyta > Florideophyceae > Gigartinales > Solieriaceae > Kappaphycus > Kappaphycus alvarezii. The sequence continues at coordinate 58,327 of NADL03000500.1, read as the reverse complement.
CTCCGGTTCTCGGGTTAAAGTAATGACTGTGAGATAGCTCCCCATTCAATGTGACCATTGCAAATCCGTCTGCATCATTATCCTGAGCTTCGTAGGGACCTCCTGGAACGCTGTGAGCGCGATGATCGAAGCCGCCATTGTTATCAATGGCAGCCACGAAAGCTACGAGCGTAGCAAGCAGCGCGACGACGGCTGCGCCGCGTAAGTACATAGAGCCAATGTACAACCTAGAAAGGAAAACAGTGAACGATTTAGATGGTAACGGCGCTACACGCCTCCGACACCTTCAAAATTTGGCGAAGATGCCACTCACCAAAAGATAGTGCAAAGAATTCATCGTTGAGCGAGGTCATCGGCTTATCTGCGAGCTCGGATGGAAAGATGGGACCGAAAAAGTGTGTTGGAATTGAGGCTGGCACAATTGACCCCTGCAAGGGCCTTGTTTCTTGCATCGAAAGTTACAGCCATTGCTTTGCCAACTCAGGTAGTTAGTTTGGAGAAGCGTAGTAATCAGTTGCGGCCCAAGGGTTTGGTATCCAGTCTGGGGTACGCTCAAGGCCCTAGTGCGAACAATTAGAGTAAGGCTCGGGGCTTGGATGGGATGTGCCTCATCAGTTATTGAAATTTGGTGGGATGTCCAAGTAGCAAGAAGACATCAATGTCACACTTAATTTGCCGGAAATTATCAAAGTGTCGGCAGGTTCTATTCATTGTCTCATCTCCACGTTTCCGGTCAGGTAATATGACTGGTCTACCAGGCAACGGGAGAATCCCTGGATCATGTTCGTGACATCGTAAAATTCAAGGTAGTTGAGGACCGATCTCATTGAGCACTCACCAGAGGCATAATTCAGGGCTCAGTCGCAAAGTAGCCAGGAATGCGACTATTTGGAAACACCTGCATTCGAGTTTACGCAATGACTTTGGCAGGGTATCCGACTAGCAAAAATGAAAAGGAAAGCTTCCTGTCAAAAACCATTTCAAAGGCGGAAGCAAACACTAAAATAGGGAGCTTTTACATCTCAGTGGTTGGAAGTCTACTTTTCTGGCGCCCCTTTCGTGATGGGAGACAGCCATTCTGACTAGATTAATGACTTTCTGTAGATATGCGATGCTGTTCTGGAAACAGAATTAGATTGCAAAGAAACAGTATCACTCCAAACATCAACCTGATTCATGTGACTTTGGCAGAGTAAAAGAAAAGCTGGCTTATCAAAGGCAAACAAGGGTGACATATTTACTCTCTAACTCTGCTTCTCGCAACGGTGGATCGCTTACCACCTAGCTTGTCTGAGAACCGATTCATCATTGTACCATGGATTCGCATGCGAAAGTCACAAAAGTATCATTCCAAGCCGCTTCGCCTTTCGAAAATTAGTGCCTCCCCTCTCTCCCACAATCCGTGTAGCAATGCCGTGTGGCAGTATTCTGCTGCGTAATACGTAGCACGCAAGCGTTTGGTCGGAATTGGCAGCCGCAGATGCCTTTCGTCGAACCCAAAGCATAGCACTTTAAATTTAGCACAAGCATGTAGTCAGAGTCTCCAAAGAAACCCCAAAGACCAAGATCTGACCCCCTCTGCAACTGAACATGCAGGGAGCAGAAAAGCATGAGCTCTTTTCAAGCCCATTCCGTGGTACTGTGCTGTACAGGCAAGTCTTTTCAAACCCATTCCTCTCTTTCTGTGTTTCTGTCAAGGCAGAAAAGGGACTTGGGAGACGGCATTACCAACACAGACTTTATTCTACACGCGTTCGCAACAAAAAGACAGTGACCCCACCTGCGGTGCTTTACCCGTGCTGGCATAGCATCCACAGATTTTTTCTTTGTTCACATTGACCTCCGTCGAGCGGCGCACATCTACGGCGTCCTTGAATGGTATTCCTCCCCGAAAACAACGTACAACACCCCTTTTCCCCAACCTAATCCACGGCCACCCTGAGCACCACCGTCACCACAATGACCCATGTACCGAGCGCAAAAACATAGCCTTGGACAACAGTCCCCGCGCCACAACGCGGGTCTCCAAAAAAAACGGGTGTGTGCGCGAGAGAGCGGAGCGAAACTCCGTTCGTTGCACGGGCGGAGAGCCCCTGCGCATACAGCGAGGACGTTGGACGATGTGTGGACAGGGCAAGAGTGGACGGATGCAAGCAAGGGTGGGGGACGGGAGGGGGTGGTATGGCGGGGGGTATGTATGGATGGGAGGTAGTGTATGTTAGGAAGGGGTCAGAGGATGTTGTGTGGTGGAGGAGTGGAGTGTGGTTGATAGTGTTGGGCAAGGGGCTGTGGGATGGGGAGTGACCAGAGCCACCAGTGTGTGCCTAGGGCATGCTGAAGGTTGGCCCATATGCCGTGGTTGTAGTCTGGGACGGGGTGACCAGAGGCGAGCTTTGCGAGTTCGACGGCGGTGCGGTTGCGGATGAGGAGGGAGAGGTTAGAGAGGGAGAGGAGGGAGAGTGGGAAGAGGGCGACAAAGGAGATGGAGAGGGCGAGATGGGTGAGGATTGCTTGGGGGAGGGAGGGTCGGCGGGTGTGTCGGATGAAGTGGAGGAGGTGATAGAGGGTGTGGAGTGCGAGGATGGTGGTGTAGAGGAGGAAGAGGAGGAAGGGTTTTAGGGTGTGATGGGAGATGCAGATTGCGAGGTAGGAGCAGTGGTGATCTAGACGGGGGCGGCAGAGGGCGCAGGTGGAGCAGTGATGGAAACGTGGGGGTTTGGGGCGGGAGCAGTGAGGACAGATGGGGGTATTGGGGTGCGGTGGAGATGGGGGCGAGGGTGTTGGAGTGAGATGGAGGGAGACAAGGGAGAGGAGGGAGAGGAGGGATACTATGCGGTAGGTGACGGGTGGATTGGTGGACAAGGTGGTGAGGATGGTGAAAAGGAGGAGGAGGACAAGCACCAGGAGTTGGAGTCGATGGGCAATGGGAATCGGCTGGGCGTTAGGGGACATGCGAGACAAGAGTGCCAGGGTGGTACTGGTATGCGTGCGGGTCGATTGACGAGAGGCTTGTGGGAGGGACGATAAAATGAGCTTGCGCGGAACTGCGGAATATAATTACAGTGGAATATTGTAATGGCTCATTCATTACAGTAGACTACTGTAATTCTCACTAGGTGTATACGTTTTTGGAATCTTCATTTTGATTGGCGTGTTGTATTCAAAAGGCAGCAACAACCCTTGTTGGACATGTCGATGACCCAGCATGGCGGGACCCTTCTTTTTGTTTCTCAGTTAAATTTGATGGCCAGTCAACGGACGTGAACAAAGTATACAGCGTATGGAGGTATTGCCAAGTGTAGAGCACCTTTCAAAACCCAGCCAAACGCTTCCTCTTTAACGTACAGTACGTACAGTACTGTACAGTACTGTACAATACACTACAGTAATGTACAGTGTACGGTACACTGTATATTGTCGTGGAATAAAAAAAAGGGTTTTTTTCTGTATATATTTTTTTCATTTTCACCCTTTCGTTTCAAACATGCTCCGTTAATTTTAGTCTACGTTCTACCGTACCTATTCCCCCCCCGCTTCTCCCTACCCTCCTCCTATCCAATCCATCACCTCCCCCTCCCCATTCTCGTCCTTTCTTTCCTTACATATTCCCCTTCTTCCCTCCACGCAAACACAAAAAGAAAAACTGGCGAACGACTGCACTCAAAATTGCCTGCACCGAGCCATGGTGCGTCTCTCCTGCTTCGGTAGTCCCCCTCCTCCCGACGATTGGGACATCGCTTCCCATCATTCTCAAGAATCCACAGCCCCTCGTCCCGACCGTCCACGCAAGCTTCCCCTCTTCCCCAACAAACGCGTTCTTACACGTGAAGCTGCAAAGCAACGCCTCAAAAAACTCCTCAATCCTCGCAAGAACAATCCAAACGAAAAGGACAATCCAGTCGACGATGACCCCGAGTTCCTCATTCTCGCAAAGCTCTTTGCCGAACTTGACGCTGCAGTTGACCTCGCCTCGATGGCCCGCAATCGTCCAACCCTGTTTCATCTCCTTCCTTTTCTCCTCAATACCCTCCTTTACGGGCTCGGCGATTACCACACCACTTCTTCCAGTCGCGGTGGCTCCAGTCGAACAAAGAAGGGTTCCAATCTCAAAATTTCAAAAGACCCCAAGGACATCACACTCGGCGGTACATCACATCTCGTCAAAGCCCAATGCGAGCGCCAGCTTGAATCATTCCTTTACCAACAGGCAATGAATTCCGTCTCATTCGCTTTGGAGTGTCTATGGTACTTTACTGGCAGCCTGTACCTCGGTCCCAAAGAATCCTACCATCGCACCATGACTTTGCTCTTGGGTATTGAATCCGTTGTCACCAATTCCGCTCCCCCTGGTGATCTTTTCAAAAAGGCAAACCTTCGCGAAATGGGCCCTCACTCCTCCGCCGCCGTCGAAAACCTCGACTCTTCCACCACCCCAGACCAAGTCCACCCCTCCGACCCATCTCCTCAAGCACGCAGTAACCCTTTACCTCCCATGCGATCCCCAAGCATTCGTCAAGTCGATCTCGATATTTCGGGTAGTGGTCAAACAGACACTCACGTCCAATTCAATCTCGTTCAAGTCGCAGATGAAGCAAAACTCCAGCATTGGTTGGATGCCCGACGAGAGCGAGCCAGCATCTTTCATGCTCAACTCGACTTTGTCAAGTGTCTTACGCACATATCCCATCGCTTGTTCGATGTCGAGCGCGATTTGCGTCGCGACGTGCTTCGACGCGAGTTGGAGCGCCTCAACGATTTTATTCCGACAAACGTCGTCATTCCCACGGAGCGCCGCCCACATCGCGTCTTGAGAATCGTGCCAGAAGACGCTCACGTCTTTTCCACAAAGGAGCGTGTGCCCTATCTTCTTGTTGTGGAGGTTGAAGATTTGGGTCCCACCGTTCCAGAGAATCCGGAGGAACCAAAGCATAGTCCGTTGCGACGCATCGGAAGCTTAAGTTCTCCCGGCCCTAGAAGAGGGCATGGGGGGAACGTCGCTGGAGCGCAAAGGATTCCTGAGGATCTCGGGGAGAACATCGATGAGCCAATGCCCAATCAACCGGAAAGTAGATTTTCGTTTGCTCCGGATGTCACCGTTGAGGCGGGCAGTGGCTTCAGTGCGATGAAGAGAGAAAGCTCATTTCGGTTCGATACTCAGCACAGCGATGATCGACGGCCGCCTGATGAGGAGTTGCTAAAGGCTTTGGGTGAACCTTGGGCAGAGAAGAGTGAGCGGTTGCGCAGGGCGAGTCCATTTGGGGACAACCCAAACTGGCGATTGGTGTCTTGCATCGTCAAGTCTCGGGATCAGCTCCGACAAGAGATGTTTGCGCAGCGCTTGATTCAGGAGTTTTCCCGCATTTTTGAACGGAACAATGTTGATGTATGGCTACGACCGTACCAGATTATTTCAACAAGTAGTGATTCGGGACTAATCGAAACTTTGACCGACTCCATCTCGATTGACTCACTGAAGAAACATTCACCGAATGTTGTGACTCTTCAAGACTATTTTGTGGGCCGGTTTGGGGGCCGCGGTTCATCCGAGCATAAGCGTGCGGTGAGAGCGTTTGTGCAGAGCATGGCTGGCTACTCAATCGTGCAGTATTTGTTGAACATCAAAGATCGACACAATGGCAACCTCATGATAGACTCTGAGGGCCATGTTATACATATCGACTATGGCTTCCTGTTGTCAAATTCCCCAGGTGGCAACATGGAGTTTGAGAAATCTCCATTCAAACTTACCCATGAAATGGTTCAGGTGATGGGCGGGACAAATTCGACTGCCTGGAAGCTTTACCGAAAGCTGTGTGTCCAAGGCTACGTGGAAGCCTGTCGCTACTCAAACAAGGTCATGCTTATGGTGGATATGGCCTACCCAGGGAACGAGTCAATGCCATGTTTCTTGCAAGGAAGAGAGTATGTTCTTGAAAATTTGAGGGAAAGGTTCGGTGTGGACCTCTCACGCAAGGAAAGGGCTACTCGCATGTTGAAACTTATCGATTACGCCCACGGCAACTGGACTACGAAGGCTTACGATCAGTATCAAAAGGTCTCTCTCGGTATCGCGAGGTAGATTGCTTACTGATATGTTGAAAGACACCTCGAAGGGCAAAAATGTGGAAGCGCCTCTGTATCGGCCGTGGGTCACCCGTCACTGGGTTCTCGGCTATATTTCATAGTTGAAAGACTGTGAAACAGCAAGGGAGAAGACGGCAAATCCAAACCTCAAGAGCACTGAAGAAGCGGAACGTCGTCATTAGAACGTCTCGTGTTTCACCGTTTTCTTTGTTGTTGTAGCAAAAGCAAAGTTTTGTGAGGATTTTTGGCTGTGCAAATGTGCACGTGTTCATTTTGTTGAGACGTATCCTTGTTTGCGATGCAATAGGTATACCACCATAAGTCCTTTACTGTAGCGTTTAGCTGTTGACTCTCCACTCTCATACATTTACTTTGTTTAGCAAACCCATTGAATTCTCCACTCACCTCTGCCGATCGAGTCCCCGGACATGGACCAAAGAAATCTAGCCTCAGCATTAGTGATATTCATCGACTAGTCTTGGCTGCTACTCCCATCCTATACTGCAAACTAGCAAGGTGAGATTTGCTCACAAGCCTTTCGATGATAATTTCAGCTGAATCGCCTCGTTACCCTCAGACGCCACGTCAACAGCATAGGATCCCTTCTCCGCAATGAACGAAACTTGGGATAGTTTCCCACCGGGACAAGATCCATTGTCGCTGTGTATACCACCGTTGTGATTATTTCTCACATGTAGTCTTGCTCGGGACTTTCCTTCTCCTCCACAAAGAGAGACTGTCAAAGTCCTCGGTTTCGAGAAATTTGTACGAACATTGTATGACTTCACGATTTCTCCGTGGCGGTGTCCATCAGCAGAGTTGTGGAAGAAAAGATTGCCCTGCAACTCGCCTTTCACAGCCGAAGATTTAAACGTCAAGATTTTCTCAGTAATGTCATTCAAGTGAATGAGCTCGAAGTTAGCCACTTGCTGCAGCCGCGTCGCGGAGCTATCAATCCAATCCTTCACACTGGCCACATCAGTGAAAACTCCAGAGTCTTCTGACATGCACTTTGAATCCCCGTAGCTGACTATGCCTACTTGAACGCATTCCTTGTCATGGCTCTGCTTTTCGTCTTTTCCTCCGGAGTGCACTGACTTGTGTAAGAAAAGCCCACCACCTGAATCCCCCTTGCAAGCCGAGGACCCTTCTTTTACACCGGCTGTGCAAAGCATGCCGTCAGCAGTCATGAGTTCGGCCTGAGGAATGTCGCAAAACGATCTGTCCTTGATCCGAAGGGCAGTCTTTTGAAGCCTTCCGGATAACACTTCAATAGGACGACCAGTAGCCTCTACTGTACCAAGCATTTGAACCCCATATCCAACTACCCAAGCTTCCTCATTTTCTATTGGAGCTTCTGCAGCCAATTTTACTCTCTTTGTCGAAGAGGTGCCGTTGAGAAGTAACAAGGCAACGTCATTGCGGGAGCCAAGTCCCCCGTAATCAGGATGTACAATGCTCGCAATGGTTCGGAAAGTTTTGGCCTCCTTGTTGTCCTCATGCAGATCATGCAATTCAATGCGACCTACAGTTGCGAAAACCGAAGTTGTGTAGCCGTCGTTAAGAACACAATGAGCTGCTGTCAGAACAACATTTTTCCGAATGAGGGTTCCAGTGCAGAACCTTGACGATGAAATTGCGACGGGATGTGCGGAGAGGTCTACAACAAAAGGGTATTCCTCTTTATCTATTACCGGAACCCCATTCACAACCCTGAGCGATTTCTTATCAAGCTGTCCATCGTCTCCAGAATTTTTCTTGTGAAGTGGAATAGAGTGTGCTAGTGCTATGATGGAAGACAATGCGATAAGGACAGCAAATATCTGACTCAAACTCATCGTTGAATGAACTAACATCATGCACTTGCGCTTGATCCGAAATGTAGTGATGCTCTACTCGAGAAGGAAACTTTATTACAACGGCAGCAATCGTCAATTCCAAATACATGGATCTCGTATTCAGAACTTTCCTGCGCGCATTCGCAATTTGCAATCTACTTTCAAGAGGCGACAGTTACCATCCTGTTTTGGTTTGGAAAATAACGATAACCAGCGTTTTTGAATGGCATACTTTTAAGAGATTAATTCCAATTAGACGACACAGCAGCACCTTCCGAACAATAAATTCTTCAGAAGTATTTAGAGCAGATGAGATGTGTATCCTTCAGGAGCGAACCGCATGGCTGCTGGATGCTCAATAGAGTTATACTGTGGCAACACCTGTTGTTGTGTTCCCTAAATGTAATTTCTATCCTTACACAGTTTGTAGGAAAACACGTCCATGCACACGCGCTTGTATCAGTCTTCCCCAATTTATTCCTTCTTTCCGATTACGAGTGGAAGTTTATAACGAACTGGCGAGAGCATGTACCAATGTTCCCTACTGCATTCCCACTGCAGTTATCATTGGTGGTAATGTTCTCATCTTTGAATGGGATCCATTTTACCTGTCTTCTCATTTCACCTGTTTTGCAGGGTGAAAATCGGAAGAACTCCGTCAATCACCCACTATCGTTTTCTGCACAAAGTCTTGCTTTCCATATTCGGCGTAGATTCACAGCATACGCACACTATGGCTTGACCTCAAATGCACTTACTCCTACAGAAATCCCAAACTCCTTGCAACACAATGATTGCGATATCCGGCCTTTTCTCCGTAGCCAATCTTTTCGGAACAGCCCCAACACAGCATTCATCACTGGAGCACCTCCGAAACATCAGATTCTTACCGGCCAGTAGTGCTGCAAGGCCCCCTCATATTCTCTGTTTCCATCGATGTTCTACCAGTGCACTGCAAAGAATGTTGCACACCAGTGAATCTCAGGTAACTACAACGCCACCCCACATCTGAGCCACAAACTTCGGCTGACTCCATCAGCACACTCCGTCCGAAACGCGCTCGAACCCTGGTTCTCAGGGAAGCCGGCTGCGATTACAAGCTCGAGACCCCGCCTGTAGTTCTAGGCACCAAACTTTGCCCAGCAGACGTCATTATATACTGTACTGCACTGCTACGCCCATTGTGACTTCGATTCCCGCCCGTTCGATAGTGAGTTTAGTACCTTGTCGCGATACAGAGCCACCACACGCACGAAGGCTACGCAGATTGCATCGGTGCCGCGGACATCGTACGCAAGGACAGGAATCTGGACTTGGACTACAAATTGGCTCGACACGCAGCGCGCCTCCCTAGCGGCACACTATGCCGCCTGCACGTTCTGCACCAGCCCAGTACGTTCGACGCCCTCAGCACCCCATCCACTGCGAAGGTCCCCTTCTGTACGAGTTTCTCCGGGACATCGCAAGCAGACGCCGCACTGCCGTCGACACCGTCCATCAACGAATATACAAGCGCCTCAGCGCTATCATCTGATCCCTTGTTGCTATGTTTATTACCTATCGTGTACCGTTGCACGCTGCCGGGTATTAGCTAACCACTCAGTGACAAAGCCAGCCCCCCCTCTCTTACCTCTACATGACACTCTTCTCTCCTTCCTTCCCCCCGTCTCCCCCAACTCTGTACGTCCCCTTTGTCTCGAAATACTAGTGGTTCCTTTTTGACCGACGGATAACTTTCTCGCTGTTCCCAGCTCATGTTTCCAGTGCGCTCTCCACTTGCTCTCTCGAATGGAGCGCGCAGCTAGCGTGGAAGTGGACCCCGCAGCGGACCATATGGCCTTCCTCAAAGTGTACATTTTGCAAATCGCGGTCCTCCATGCACCCCGTTGTGCACAGGAGTGGCGCTCCCCCCCTAGGTCAGCTTCACGGCCTCCATGAACATAGTTGCCGCTTGTCAGCGGGCAACCAATGGGCTATGCCGTGACATGAAGCCATGAAAGCTCACCGTGCCCGTGACAAATTTGCGTGCTGTTCCCTGCAGGAACATAACTTATCCCAAGAGCTAATCTTATCGAAGGTCTCTTTGCAAGCCTCGCTTGCTAGTCATCCTCACAGGTTCCCACCATGCGGGTGTAATGAGGTTGCCCCCACATTAGCCATGTCTAGCGCCTCGCTCTTAGTGATCTCCCAGTCTCTGCGTCCTCTCCCCACGGGCACCAGGGTCCACCCTCAGGTAAGCCCTGAAAAGGTTAGCGGATTGTGTAGCAATACGTTGCTGCAGTGGTCTGAGTTCAGATGGTAGAGAGGATAAGGTGTGGAGCATGCAAGTTGTATTTCGTTCTGCTCTGCTTCGATGGCTCGTGCAGTCCTGGGATTTTACAACACAGTAGCATAGGTATATATGCGCTAATACAACAGTAACGTTATTACTCATAACAGTCAATACATTCAGAGTGTGACAGTTGAACAAACAGTGAACGGCTTTGATTGGTTTCATGATTAAAGGCCGTGGTCATGATGAATCATTAGATGTGCACTATTTCAATGTAGATCATAGACAAATGATTAAGTGGTCGTGTTGATGTAGTGGCATTCACCTGATCGATTCCGGATGCTCACAAGCTGAGATCCTCATCCATCAGATTGCCATCGACCAGAGGCTCAGGAGCGGTAGCCAAAATACTGTAGCCAGTAGGCGTCTCGAACTACACAGACCTCAGAGCACCCGTTCGTCTCGCCAGTGGCATTTTAGCCGGTATGAATAGCAGTGCTCCTGACGACCGCATTCATGGTCAAAGCACAGATCCCGATCAAGTCAATGCTCTTAACTGAAAAGTCGGTTAGTCGGTGCACACTCGACAGAAGCAATGAGAGTGTGTCTGCGAATGCGAAAACGCTCTCGTCTCCGTACATTGCGAAACAAAGTGTGGAGCTCTTGAAGTCAATGCTGACATGCTGCACTGAACTGTCAACATCAGAACAGTAGAACTTAGCGCAAACATAATATGCATGCAAAGTTACCCAGTCATTTACAGAAATGGCTCCCTGCAATGCTATTACATACTGTAAATGGGGGGGGAATGTTGACGTTTTATTACTAATATGCATTACGAAGGGACCGTACGGCCGCGGCTGTATCTATTGGGGTTCAACCGCGCAGAACTTGCGCTGGTTGATCATGACGGCAGTCTACCGCTGCACGAATGCTGACACCATTGTACGAAGCGCGCGAAACTTCGTGAAGGCAGGCTTTCCCCGCCTAGCGGCGGTGCAGTTGGCAATGTCCTGGAGGAGCTGGAGGCCGGGGATGTCGATCTGGCCATAAACGTCGATCGCCAAGGGGCGCAGTTCGGTGCCCTCGGACCGGCAAGGAGGGCCGTAGTATTTGTGCTTCTTCAGGGTGGCTCGTTCGAGCGCGGATGTTCCGCCATCTGCGAGGTCTCGGTAGGGGCGAGAGTGCGGGCTGGCGATGGTGACGTCGATTCCTTGCGGGGAGGGAGCGAAGAGGGGGTCGTCGATGACGAGGTCAAGTTTCCGTTGTTCGGCCGGGCTTTTGTGGAGGTCGGCCGCCAGGGCCCGTTTTCGTGAGACAGACAGGGCAATGGCAGGGTTGGTGAGGTGGCGGTAGAAGGTGTCTCGTAAACGGTTGTGCCGCCTCACCGCACCTACTGCGCCCTTACAGACGGAGGCGTGGTGACCGGGTGCGTGGAGTACGGGGAGGTGCTGGGCGGATGTTGCGGAGCACATCGGGCAGAGACGAGAGCCGTCGAATATGGGGCTACCGAGGCGAACGTCAACCATTGTGCGCCAGACCTCGGCTTTGATGTAGAGGTCGTTGCCGGATAGCGGTAGGGTTTACAATGGAGCGGATGCGGCGGTTGAGGCAGCGGCCGCCAAGCGGGCGCGGTCATGGGTGGAGGATGCGGGTGTCAGATGTTGTAGCCGATGTAGGGTGTCGGTGTGGAGGTATGCTGTGATTTCGTCTTGGAGGTGCCGTGGGTGGGGGGAATCGAGTCGGGACGTTCGAGAGATCAGGCTCTCAAGTTGGAGGTCGCGGGGGAGGTCGAAGGCGATTGCAAGTGGGTCACAAGATGAAGCGAGGAGGCGGGCGGGGCGGAGAGGGGTGGGGCCGAGAACCTGTTGCACAAGTGCGGAGTTGCCGAGGAGGGATGCCGTGTAGGCGATGATGTGAACGCCTTGGGTCTGGCCAGGGCGAGGCCACCCAGACGGAAGGGGAGTGTGGCTTGGGTCCAGCCTGAGTCGGTTTGGCGGCGGTGTATCTTTTCGAATACCTTCGCAATCCCTTGTCAAACGACTTGGCAAGGGCACCGGTTAAGTGCGGCGGGGTACTGCGAAAAAGATACATTAGCCGACAGGAGGATGCGCAGAAACGAAGGACCTGAAAGGCGATATGGGGGTCGTTCAGCATGACGAGAGACGCCCAAAACGTGCGGATGGTGTCAAAGGTATCGTCAACGAGGCGGAGGCATGCTGCGGGGCGGCCGACCGGGCTACCGAGCACAGTGGTAGCCTCCTCGGTCTTGAAATCGCATGGCAAGGCGGCGGCATTGAGGCGGTCCTGGGACGGGGCGGTCGGCCACCATGCGGAAGTCTTGTGGTGGGCTAGGTTAATATGGAACCCATAGTGTCGTCCGCGGTCGGAGAGAAATACGAGCACGGATCTGGCTTGTTCCAGTGGCACGATGAGATTACCGTCGTCCGCGTACCAGGCGTTAAGTGGAAGGTGGGGAAAGGTACTGCGGAGTTCGATGAGTAGAGGTTGCAGCGCGAGGGCGAACAGGAGCATTCCCAGGGGGTCCCCCTGTTGGGTCCCAATGCGGCTGCGTATGATGTGGCGGCCGAACATGAGTCGCGAGTCGGAACCGTACAGGAAGTGCACAAAGCGGGAAGCCTCGGGCGGCCATGTCATTGTTTCGGCGAGGATGAGGCGACGTTCCACGGAGTTGAATGCGTTTTTGGCATCGACCTGGATGAGGACGTGTGGAGTAGAGGAGGGCGCGAACTGGCGGATTTTCTCCCGAACGGCGTGGGCGATTGCTTCGGTAGCTGAGGGTACACCAACCGCGAGTTGGAGCGGGCGTAGGTATGCAGATAGAGCCGGTTGTTGGGGCACACGTTTCATGATGAGGCGTCCGATGAGGCGCCTGATGAGGAGTCCGACAGCGATTGGGCGCAAACTACGGCATAGTGGGTCTTTAGGGAGACCTACAAGTGTTGCCCCGGCAAGGTACTCCCCGAGCTCAGACGGCGCGTCGCCGTCCACGATGCAGTTCAGAAGTTTGGTGAGCCAGTCGAGGGCGCTGTTGGAAGGTTCGGCACTACCCGGAGCGTGGGCGATCGAGCGCAGAATGGCGGGCGGAGGCCGTCTGGTCCTGGGCTAGAATGGTGAGGCAGTCGACGGAGTTCGCGCCGTACTTCTGCGGCCGTGAATTTGAATGCGCGAGGCAGGCTCGATCTAGGAGCGGCCTCGACCGGGAGCGAGGGCGAGGGGTGGAGAGCGACGAGTTTCGGAGCGTTGGCCTGTGTTGCGGGGACAGGTGGTATAGGGCAGCGTAGGGCCTGGGCAGCTTTCCGGGGGGAGCCGTTGAGCGGGGCGCGCCTGCATCTCTCGACCGGGGTCCCCCGAGGGGTAGGGTTTCGATTTTGAATTGCGGCGAAGGCGTCTGTCGCCTCATGCAGTAATTGACTCCATTGACCAGCCCGTGCGAGGAGGATACGTCGCTTGATGGAGGCGACAGCACTTGGGCGGTGGCTGTTCCACGGTTCACTGCGGCTATTCTTACGAAGAACTAGCTTGGGGAGGGCGAGCAGGCGGTGGAGGTATTCACGTCGGGAGGAACAGGCCCGGGATTCAACGTACCGGCGACAGATCTGCGCAGACAGGTCATGAAACGGCACCTTCAAGGAGTTGGGGAGGTATGGTAGGGTTGGTATGGGGAGGGAGAATATAATGGAGGGAGGTGGGCAATGTTGCGGTTGAGTGAGTGGGGTCCCGCTCATTGTGTGGCCGGGTTGGCGGTGGCGGAGGAGGCGGCAGGCGGGGGGGGCGTTGCGCCGTTAAGGCGAAGTCGCTTAGCAACCTCTTTCTGACAAGGCCCCTTACCTAGGGATGACATCCACCCCCCTAGGGATACATCCCGACGTGACCATCAACAGGGCACATTGTACTCTACAGGGCACCCTTACCTTCCTACACACAACGCCCCACACTGGACCTTGCGTTGGTGAGTGAGGGCGGCTGCCCCACCGGCGACTTGCGTCGCTTTGGTGATTGAGGTCTGCTTGAACGGTGACGTAACGGCGACGTCGCATGCGATGGGTCGGTGTGGTAAGCCATCTTCAGTGTCACGGGGGGGTTGCACGAGGAGAATGTCAGCGGGCCTGAGGTCCGTATCGGGGAGGAGATTCTCAACTTCAAACTCGTAGTCAAGGCCGGCGGCGCGGAAGACGTGCCACGCGAACACATTGCGAACGGAGTTGTGGCGGGGAATGCGTCCAAATTCTGAGACGCAGCGGTCGGCGGCATGGTCACCGTGGACATCCATGTCCTGCTGGCAGTGGTGGCATTACAATGGCACCTAGTCTGTGTAGACTGGGAGACCGAGGTGCCTGCGCAGCATGATGCTCCAGTGCTCTGATGAAACCTTCGTCGCAGTGGTGGGATGGGCATATAGGAACGCCGCAGCACCGGTGTGACGGAAGGCCAAGCCTCGAATCCGGCGACGTGTGGACATCTCGGAGTGGCAGCTAGGACGAGGAACCCTCTCCCATAAGTCGTCCTCCCAAAACTCCTTTGCCCTGGCCTCTTGCTGCGCCCGATTTAGATGAGATTGCAGGTTGACGGGCATGGCGGCAAGGGAGGCGGGGTCAAAAACGCCTAGGTCGGTGGCAAATGGATCCCCTTGGATCTGGCGGACGAAATTGCGCAGGGGCCGGCGTGCCTGGTTGACCAGGAAGTATCGATCACCACGTGCCTGTTTCCCAAGTACGGCGACGGAGCGGGGGGTAGCGTAGTCGGCTGTGCGTAAGCGGGCGGGGGCAGCGTCCAGAATGCTGGCGGCGACAGCCGCGTGCAGTGCGGGGCCAATCCTGGAGAACCCGTGCCCCCCAAGACAGAGGGGGTTACATGCTTGTTCCCAAGCGTCGTCGGTGAGCGGGGCATTATGCAGCGCGCCGTAGGCGGATCTCTGCAGGGAGTCAAACTCCGCTGCAGACTTCGCGGCGTGCTGAGGGTCAAGCCGAAACGCGTGAAGCACCCGGCATGCGGAGGCACATAGGCGATGCATGTGGAAGCGGGCCCTGGGGTCTCGGACCCCTTCCAGCAACGCCAGGGTGCGACGGCACCCCTCTACCTTGCTGCGTAGGAATGTCTTCGTGAATGCAGCGTTACCCAACGGGACCTCGAGGAGCTCGAAACCGTCGCCGGCGCATTATGTAAGCGGAAACTCGGCCAGAAAGCAGCGCGGTCAACTGGCGAAGTGTGCGGCCAGGAGATGCGGGACTTATGGGGGTTAATAAACAGACTACGTATAAGAAAGGCCGTAGAGCGCGAGGGAATGTAGTGCTCGCCGTTGACCATCAAGTGACCCTTTTATTGTACTGTCGTCGGCGTACCACTGATTCAAAATGATACCCTCCTCGGATGAGCGGTTGTACAGAATCGTCAACGAGAAAAGCAGCATACCCGCAGGGTCCCCTTGCATATTTCCCCTCACTACCCTACTGGTTTGAACCGCTCCGACCGCTCCGTGAGGGACCTTTTGTTCGCAATATTTGATGGCTTAAGGTCGGATTCTCACTCGGCTCCGTCTGTTCCCCAAAGAAACAGACCCATAGTGAACTACCCTGTGGTACCGAACACCCCGCGCCCGCTACCTAGTGGCGGGAAGCTCTACTCTTCCACCTTGGTGGAAGCCGCCGATTACCAAACAACACCCAAAGGCGTCTATGGGCAGACGTCATGGCGCGAGAGTGGGATTATTACGGCCACGGAGAAGGACACTAACCTGCCTGTGATGGGACCCTACGGCACGGAGCATTTGTGGGTGCCTGCTCGCTGGATGGACTGGTCTGATCTCAACTCTTCGGACGGCGAAGACGTCCGTGATGTCGCTGCCGATCTGGAGGGGTTAGAGGCTGGTGGGGAGAAGGATGAGTAAGGGGCGTGCATATCTCGTGGTATACTCCAGGTAACTTTGCTGGCAGATAGGACTTTCCATCATCGGTAACCCTTTAAAATACCCCGGGCCCCAACCGACCACATTTTTCAGAAAATTAAAGCACCCAGACATTTCCCCCTACTAAATGAACGGATTTTGCTACTGGACATGAAACGAATTTTTTTTTGCTGTAAATATCATTAAATTTTTTAATATGTACAGCTGTTGTGGTGGCAATTTGCCACGTGGAAATTAACCCGAAAAATATCATCTGGGGTTTGGGTTGCCGCGTTCCCGCGAGCTCGCGAAATCATTCTAGAAGGGTACTTAACCCACACAGTAAACGACTGCTCGGGTGGGCAGAGAGGGGAAGGAAGGAAGACCGAGCGGGTACTCTTTGTGCCCTGGAAACTTGCCACTGCCGTTATCCTTTATTCATCTCTACAACTCCGCTCCCTGCCGCTGCGCACGGTCTACGAGCTAGGTTACTAACATTCTCTCCTCCTTGCGCCTACAACAGTTATGGGCCCAGGGAGTGGCTCTTCGTCAAAGGATCGTGGTCCTCTCAACACGCCTGTCTTCTCCCCGGAACAAGATCTACAGGAATGGCGTCGCAGAATTGCTCGATGGGTGGACTTGGTCAAGACCTCAGCCGAGAAGGGCGACGACAAGCTACACATGACAGCTTTTGCCACCTTGGCATGTCACCTATATGAGACGGGTTTACCAAGCGCACAACAATCAATTACAGACGAGGCTCAGGTTAAAGGTGTCATCAACTACAAGCAAGAAGACCAGATTACCGCCGTAAAGGAAATCGTGGAGCTCATTGCCGAAGACCCACCTATCGCTATGGTTTAAAGGTTGATAACGTCTTTCAATAAAGTTTCAAACTGCCGCCGCCGTAAGAACGAAGAATTGTCTGTATTTGTATCAAGGTTCCGTGGTTTAGCAGCAGAACATTTGATGCATGCAAATTCTTCTTCATCATCCCAAATTGGAGAGGTTCTAGCAATTAAACTCCTCAATAACGCCAGTTTGGAGGAAAGAACCTTGACCCAAGCTAAGCTGAACCTTATACAGTTTGCAGAGCAGCGTAGCAACAAGGAAGAAGATTCAGATGGCCTTTCAATTTCTAAGGTACTAGTTGAGAATCTGCGGCAAGCTTTGAAACGTCTCGAGGATCTCGACGGTCCGGTCATGGTATCACCAAATGCTGTGAAGACATTGTACCGTCGCGCATTCAGTACCTTCCTTAAGAAGTTCCGAGATGCTATGGGAAAACTCAGTACTGTTACAAAGGAACTAGGAACAAGGAATTCATCTGTACCGTCTGATGCGATTCAAGAAATTATTGGTTCCTCAAAGAGCACCTCCCTCCTCCATCTCGAAGATGCAGTCGAATTTCTCCGCAATTTGTCGATCACCTCAAGCTCAGGACAGATGTCAGTCAAACAAGTCGAATCCTTGGTTGCTCTTAATGTTCAGAAAGCCTTGTCAGCTGCAGTGGAGAACATACCTCATTCTGCCCCAGCCGCTTCGAACAACTCTCATGAAAACCCCAATTCAGGTGAAAGTGAGAGCAAAAAGGAAAAGAAGGGTAAAAGAAGTTCACCGGATTCCGGGGGATCCTCTAATGCTCGAGCGAATGGAAACGATGACGATAGTGATACAGGGTATTGCTATTACTGTGGTTCGTATGATCACTTCCGAGAGAGCCCGGAATGCAAGGAACCATATTTTCAGACCCTGAAGAAACGAGAGAAAGCCGAGAAGAAGAAGAGAGGGAAGTCAGGATATTTTTTTTCGTCCAGGCTCCGGGCAGAAGGAAGGCAAGTAAGTTAAGTTTCTAGCCCTAGAGCCAATTCTGATGTCAACGAAGGGCATCGTGATCCCAACCCAATCATGGATGGAGGTTGCCCCAGAAGCATTGGTGGCATACAAGCCGCTGCTACCCCGTCACTATATCTTGGACAAAAATTCAACATCCGGCCGCTTGATTTTGAACCTTTCATCCATGGGTACGGTGAGTACTGCAGCGATCCGAAAGTTACTATTGGAATCTGGGACCTCCAGCTCGAAAATTTGCTGGGGACAACCTTCAAGATCCCTTTTTATGTAACAAAAGGTAATAGCCTTCTGCTGCTGGGAAACAAGATCATCTCTCAGTCCGATCAATTAGGCCCGCAGAAGCTACTCTCAATTCCGACACGAGTTTTGCATAAGAAGACACTATAAGTGCTGACTTACACAGAAACTGTGGATCCCGCACCCCTGAAAGGAAAAAGGACTTACCTCAATGTCGTTCCATCCAAGACGGCCTTCTTCAAGACCTTCTTATCTTCCCATCGTCAACTATTGTCGCTCTTATCGTCAAAGAGTTCAGGAATTATAAGCCAAGAGAGAATGAAAGACGGGAAAGTGGCCAAACGGTTCGCTGTGAAGTTGAACGGGTATACACATCTCCCGGTTGATGACATGGTTGAAATTTGCAAGCGCTACAACAAGCCAGGGAGAAGTGTTACACCTGCGAATCAACGGGAACGCCTCTTCGATCCAAGAAGATCTCCATCCCTCGTTTGCTCGTCCCTTTCAATGATCACGTCCAAGTCGACTTGTTATTCATCCAAGAGCTCGAAAACAAACCAATCCTACATATTTCTGATTACTCGACAGCATTCTCGGTTGCTATTATTCTCCAATCAAAAGAGATGGACTCGACAGCGCGCTGTTTTGAGATGACCTGGTGTAATGTCCATGGCTCACCTAAGACTGTATCAGGTGATCCGGAGTTCAACAAACGCCCCTTCCTTAACGCTCTTAACTACCTCGGCATTCAATTTGCACCAAGGCCGGCAAGGCTTCATAACAAATTGGGGGTGGTTGAACGTAAGAATGCAGTTATCAGGTTGCTGGGTCAACGTCTGCTTAAGGACGGGGAACATTTTCGGCAGAGCAGGGAGGTAACCTTCGACAGTCATGAAATGCTATCACGAGCGGTCTTCCCATCCAACGTCTTTCTAGGTGGCAAGAGTATGAGCTCATTTGAAATGGCTCGTGGTTACTCTCCAGCACTTGTTGGTATGGAACATTGTCCAGTCTCCCCTGAGTTACAAGAGGCTCATGCTGAACAGGTAGCAAGGCGGGCACTTCATCTCGTCGCAAAGGGCTCAAAGCCTCATACAACATCCCCACTCCAGCTCACTAAAGGTCAGCCCATGTACTTCTTCCGCCGTGGAGGAAAATTTGGCAAGTGGGAGAAAGCATATGTCCGATCCGCGGAGAAGGATGCAGTGCTCCTATCCTCAGACGTCAAGCATAGAGGAGCGCCAATACGCGCTGCCTATGAAGACGTAAGACCCTTGCCCGATAGCTCTCTCTTGCAGGATATGGACGAGGTTGGATTTGTGTTTCCAAGATCCTACAGTGTTCTCGATCGGCCACGTGAATACTTGGATATCCCACTAGAAATCCGTGATGCTGACCTTCAAGTCGATCAACAGTCTGAGAATGACTCAGCCGCAACCACTAATGTTGACGCAGAAGGATCAACAGATAATCCTTCACCAGATTCACTCCCTAAGGAAGTTGATATTTCAGACACACTTCCGGATGTTTCGCTCTCTAACGCAGAGGACGTTAAGGCTTTGTTTGAGACAGAGGGGTCACTATGGGCTCAACAACTCAGCACGGGATCAATTTCTTCGCGAATGCGTGCAGCCCTAGACGATGGAAAAAGGGTTGCTCATATATCAAATCATTCACGAAGAGCATTAGCAGTGGAAAGGTTAAACTTGGCGAGCTTGGAACTCCATTTGAGCCTCCTATTCCAGAAAAGGACATTGGTACAACACCGATTGCTCCACAGCTCATCACCCCTTCATCGCTCCAATCCCAAGAACAATCGATTCTCCGAAACATCAAGTCCGTAATCGGAACAAAAGCAGTTCGAGAAAGATACCTAGAATTCGCTCCTCGCTGGGTGATTGATAAATCCATCAACACCGAGAAGCAAAACTATGACGGATGCTATGAAGAAATTCCGTACAAGGCTCTCCCTCGGAACGCCAACGTCATCTCGAGCCATCATTTCTTCGAGGTCAAAGCGGATGGGGAGACATCAACCCTTAAGCAGAAGTGTTGGTTGGTCCCTCATGGCAATCAAGAGCGAGACAAGGATCTTATACGTACCGACTCAATGACTGCCCAGTTTCCAATCATAAAAATAGTCCTATCGATTGCAGTCTTTCTCAACTTCAAGCTGGCTACCCTTGATATTAAAGGTGCTTACCTCCAATCCAGGAACTTACCTCGAGATGTCTACATCAACCCTCCAGCAGGCTGGGCTTCCCCACCAGGAGTCTATTGGAAGCTTATCGAGCCTGCATATGGCTTACCAGACTCCGGAAGACTTTGGCAGCTGACGATTGAAGCCTGGATGTGCCGCAAGAAACTCGAGCAAGTGCCAGGCCTTACTCAGCTGTTAATCTTACGCAAGCACAATGGTGCAATATCAATCGCCATAGCTAAAGTTGTAGATGATTTTCTGCTAGCTGGCGAAGCACAAGTCCTCCAATCTTTCTTCGATGATATCTCGTTGGCGTTTAAGGTTAGACGGCTCATCTCCTCGCCACAACTCATCTTCAACCGCCTGCATATCAACAGATCATCTGCTGGATCAGTGCTCGTCAGTCTGCAAGTGTTCGTGGATCAAATTATTCCGCTTGCAGTCATACCTGCCCGTCGCAAGGAATCAAACTCTTCTTGTACCGATCAGGAGCTGAAAGCTTACCTTGGCATAGCAGGTTCTCTCAATTTCCTAGGCCATGGTGTGCTCCCACAGGCGTCGTATGCGGCGAGTTCTCTCCAGCAAGCAGTCGGATCTCTGCACGTCTCTGATCTCGTAACTGCCAACAAAGTACTTTCCGAACTCAAGCGTTTCGAGCCTACGCTCAAATTCGTCCGCCCCTCTTTCTTCGCCATCAACCCTGTCTTATCTGCATATGCAGATGCCAGTTCCGGGAAAAATTCCTACGGACACACTGGTTACATCGGGGGGATATACCAGCCTAGGGGGGTGCATGTCCTTACCATCCAATCGATTGGAGCAGTGGTAAGCAAACCAGGGTATCCTTTTCATCAACTGGTGCGGAAATACTTGCTGTCGCAACTGCTGCAGACCGTGGTGGGCTCATGGCTGAAAGAATTCAACATGTTTATGGGTCTAGGGTCAAGTTACCCTTTGTCCTCACCACGGATTCCTTCGGACTCTAGTCAACCACAATATTGCTACATGACAGCTCAGACTATCGTTTACGTCCCACGGTAGCAAGACTGAGAGATGCGTATGAAACGGAAGAGATAGGTGTTATGCAGTGGATACCGGGAAAGGACAATCTCGCAGATGGCTTGACGAAGCGAAACCTCGATTCGCAAAAAGCATTGAATGATGTACTCTCATCTGTCTTACTGAATGCAACAGTCTTCGAACGATGCCGACGGGTTTCATTTGCCACAAGCAATTGAGACTACAACTACTTATCATCCGATTCTTCTACTATCTTCTTATTGTGGCCAACGCGTCTCGACCGATCCTTCACACTCTTCTCTTGAGTTCTCTTCTTGATGTTGCTCTCTACTTTCTTCTTCTTTCTCCTATTTCGCACTTTACCTTTTGCCTTTGGGTTAATGTAAAGGCACTTGATTTCCTTGACGCTGTTCAATCGCACAACGTCTCCTACGCAAGCTTCCATTGCACCCGGAGATAGACGCAAGGCAAATGGTTCGCAGCTATCAATTATGAGTCCGCGCCGACAATCCAATGCGACTACATGGTCAATCTCATCCCCATCATTGTCGCCCCCAATTAACCTGGCAAGATACGCCCCATCGGTTTGTTGATACACCCAATCATCAATATCCAATCCATTAGTGTCAACTGAACGTAGTCTTACCTGCATAAATTATCCTGCAACAAAGACGACGCACAACCCAGGTTATTTCCAGGTACCATAACCAAATGCAGCATTCTTCTGGCAACCGTACTCCCACTTTGCAAAGCTAATCCATTGGCCAAAGATGTCCGGAGACATTGTCGTGCTGTATCCATGCAGAATGTCTTGACATTTGGGATTCTGTATCTCCTTGAAGACTGAGAGACACCTCTACATCCGGACCTGCTCAAGGACAAAAACTTGGTTGGATTCCGGAGGAAACAATTTGCAACCCTATACAGATGGATTTGCCATTTCCAACCACTTTTTTGATCAACACATGATCACTGCAATCCTCCACATCCGACATAATGGGGCTTCCTGGATCATCAATATCAAATCCTACCAAAGCTTCTTCGGCCATGGTGTGTACTTGCACAGGCCAAAATGTTGACATATCACCTTTCTCTTCACTTAAACCCATAATTGATGACTGCTCAGGTACATACACCAATCTCTTGACTTGGTACCTTTGTCTGTCTACTGATTCGCTCCTCATCAGTGCCCTTGAGTCATCAAGGAAAGCAAGTGCTACTATGATCTTGTTTGGAAAGATAGCACCAACATGGCCTGTAACCCAATTTGCTAGCGAAGCTGAGGAGGCTTCATCAATTTCGAGTCTCTTCCGGAAAGTGCTGCCATTTAGAGTGCTGCACCTCTATGCGCTTCCGGTCAATGGCTTTGACAGCCACAAAATGTCGCCTCTTGTTGATTGCCCAAATGTCCAGGCGCCTAACACCATAATTGCTTAGCTGTGCATGGAGGTTCCCGGACCCACTGGCGCTTCTCTGGGTGCCATCCATGCTGCGGGCTATATTAGACATTTTCAAGGACAAGCAACGAAAGGTTGGAGGGCTAACTTGGTTGTCCACTGTAACGGAAGGGCTAAGGTTAGTGCACGAGGAGGAAATTGGTAACTGTGAGGTTTGTGGACAGGATGGTTTGCCGGTATCGTCGACTTCGACGACTGATGTTGTTATGTTGAGAGGCAGGTGTCATGCCCAAAAGTACACTCCAGTGCATACCGTCCGTTGGGATGACCGACGATGTGTGTGAGGCGAGCCCATTTATTCGAGTGACGCCCGCCCGGCGGCGTCAGCATTCGAATTTGGCCCGCGTTTCGCGGCAATGGGGGTGTGTTGTGGTATCAATTTGCCACGTGGAAATTAACCCGAAAAATATCATCTGGGGTTTGGGTTGCCGCGTTCCCGCGAGCTCGCGAGATCATTCTAGAAGGGTACTCAACCCACACAGTAAACGACTGCTCGGGTGGGCA
This sequence comes from Kappaphycus alvarezii, assembly GCA_002205965.3. Classification (NCBI taxonomy): domain Eukaryota; phylum Rhodophyta; class Florideophyceae; order Gigartinales; family Solieriaceae; genus Kappaphycus; species Kappaphycus alvarezii. Next base: position 34,956 of record NADL03000500.1, on the reverse strand, counting down.
GAGAGGGGAAGGAAGGAAGACCGAGCGGGTACTCTTTGTGCCCTGGAAACTTGCCACTGCCGTTATCCTTTATTCATCTCTACGACTCCGCTCCCTGCCGCTGCGCACGGTCTACGCGCTAGGTTACTAACATTCACTCCTCCTTGCGCCTACAACAACAGCATATGTTTCTGTAACTACTGTACACGATACAATTTCTAATGTCAGTCTCGAAATGACTTACTGCACGCGTTAACTATGCTGTTTATACTAGAGCTTTCTCATAGTTAACAGGGAACCTTTTTAAAGTGTGAGTACTTCTGTGACGAAGGGGCTGGTTTTATGAAACAGACAATATAATATATATGTTGTTATGACTAAAACAATAAACATATCTGTGATGCAGACATGAATCAATTTACCAAACACGTGGTCACACAGCGAGGTGGAAATGTTTGAAAAGACATTGGGCGCGCAAACAAAAGACCGCATATTTGGCAAAAGAGTAGCCTTTTGACAATATAAATGGGTCTCCGGTAGACAGATAGCACACAAGCCCGAAAAAGCACAGAACCAAAAGCACGTTACAGATCCCACCCATCCCTTGCCTTCAACATGCCTCTAACATCCCCCGAGAGCACCCAAACTGACTCACGCCCGTCCTCGCTTTGCCCTATTTCCGTCTCAGGGGCCACAAACGGCCTCCTCCTCCTTGTTGAGGCCTCGATACAGCGATATGCCAATTTAAGGGCCTATACGCACGATAGAATTGAAGACTCCGACGAAGAAAATGACTCAACAAGCCCCATCTTAGACAGGTTTTATGAGGTCGGGGGTAGCGATGCAATTTTAATCCGGATGAATTCTAGTATATATGGAGCCTGTTTGGTAACTACGTGACAACAAACTAAAACATTGACCGAGGAAGAAAGAGCGATATCTCCGGTAAAGATGCATTTTTTATGATGCTGACAGTATTAAGGAACGGAGTGCCAAGGGATTATCTGGCGCGAGTATTCGGTAAGAAGGGGCCAACTTTCGAGACTTTAGTCAATCGGTTTGTGAAGATGATGAGTGATTTCATGTAAGAATCCGCAGTTTTGGCATCGGGAGCTCAATTTACGATGAATAAACTACGAAGTGATCGGGTTCTTTTTTCTCATTTCAAGTATGCGAGGTCACGCAACCGACGTGACATTCCAACAAGAATGCCGTCCGAGTGGAAATCTACAAGAAGGTAAACTGTATTTTAGCGGTAAAAACAAGCTCTACGCATTCAAAGTCGAGATGTAGGTTTTGCCTAATGGCATTGCGATCGGATGTACCAAGCGTTACCACGGATCAGTTTCGGACCTGAATGTATTTCAAGAAAATCGCGAGTTACACTCCCAATGCCTGCGTAAAACGAGAGAGGAATGCCACAGCGAGGATAACGATGAATTGTCTACAGAGTATCCTCTTTTTTGGGCTGTTTTGGCAGACAAAGGCTACCAAGGTGCTTCTGATTTCTCCCGTGCAATTTTACCTAAAAAGAAGCCGCAGAATAGTTTTTTATCAAGGGGAGATCAGCAACGGAATGAAAAGGTGTCTTCTGATCGCGTTTTGGTGGAAAAATTTGGCCGGTTGTGTGATTTGTGGGGGGTCATGTTGTCGAATTGGAGATGGGCGGAGGATAGCTATGATCATTACTTTCGTTGTCTTGTAGCGCTCACTAACATCCATATTTGCATGCATCCACTTCTAAATGTAGATTTAGATGTGTATCGTCGGTTTAGAAATCGCCTGTTGGACATTGGTGTCAACAATGCAAGGATACGTCGACTAGTGCAGGAAAAATATCGGAGGAAACGAAAGGATAGAATGGATGTGCAGTTTCGTGCTAGAAGTAGCGCCGACATTGGACGGCAGCCGAGTGGTAGTGATTTTTGAGCTTGTGACCCAGTTTTGACGGCATTCGCTGCTGCAGGCAATGGATGGTGTCGGAACATATGATTTTTTCAAATTTTCATGAGTTTTTTAGTGATTTGTTCATCTTACCGTATGAGTAAATCTCCCCGACGTCCTTGTGATTTCTCTGAATGTTACATATGCTTCCTAAAGTAATTAGGATACTGGCAAATGGGCAACGGTATTTGGTAAATAATTTACAATTTCTCCCGGTATTCTTTCGTTTACCCTGTCTTCCGCGATTTACTCACTAACTGGCTTCGAGACCTACTGAAAGATCAAGCCGTTACCTAAAAAATCGAGTTTTTGCGCAATACAAGATCTTTGCGCAAGAACGCAGTACTTCGGTTGAGACCTAGTAGATAAACTTACGAAGAAAAAGCTGCTCAGAATGAAGTCTATCCTTGCCTCCACCTAAAATATAATTGAGAAATTTTATATGGCCCCCATGTTGACATTAGGGCTGTTGGACCAAGAGCATGCAGAAGATGCTGCAAAAGATGGGCCTCCACTTTTTCATGTCCCTTTGGTTTACTCTGCCGGCACTCAACTGCCTCAATGAATGAATATAAGATGTAGGTTTGGCCTAGGACCCTTCTGTACCGCAAGTAGAAAAACTTCGGGTAGGGAAGTACTTAATACGTTTGGGTGTGGGTGCATTTAGCTCACAGAACAGGAATTAGAAGAGGATATAGTGTGGTCAACGTACAGAGATGGAAGCATATATCGCATAATAACGCGATGTAAAAGTATACATCACATACAGAAAATCGAAGCCTATACATCACAGACCGAAATGATGTATTACTTCAAAGCATATACATCATATAAAATCATGACGTAAAAGTTGAGACCATAAATTGCGTGATAGAATGACGTAAAAATATATACCACAACCGCTGCTTCACACCAGAGTGGGCAGCAAGCGGCGGGGTTTCATTTCAACGCGTGAACAATCGAGATGTTGAGCGAAAGTACTATGAACGGTCCAAAAAATGGCGGAGGGCTACAAAGAGCAAGTCCTAGTTCGCAAAAAGGACGTGGGAGAGGGAGAAGGTCGAGCCGGGGTGGGACTAGAGGGAGGAGAAGAGGTCGGGGACGGCTACGAGGTAGACGTAGTGTACGTGGCTCTTATGATGCTAGCAGTGGGTGGTTAGTAAGCGCCACAGATTGCAACAGTGTCTTGATGGAAAAGGAGTTTGCGGACAGCGTCATCCGGCAACGAACATAGATGCTCTGCCAGGTTTCATTCGCGAACATGAAGGTTCAGTGCATTGTTAAGAACTTGGCTCCGACAAGATGTGGTTTCGTGGTACTTTTAGTCAAACCCCTACTAAGTCAGCTAGCGGAATGACTGAATAAGTCCATCAGACTGAATAACGTTTCTTTTGACGCTGTTTTTTCATCAGAAATTTTCCGTTACTTTGCAGTTTTGTTGTTTTCGCACATTACGGGCTCCAGTTTCGAGAAGGCTATCTCAATTGTAAGACGAGCTCTCCCCCTTCCCTGGAGCGGGTTCAATATATCACCGCAAACGTTATTGCGTACCCTTCTTCTTGCAGAAGAAAGGATGGGTACTTTCCTTGGAATGCTCAAAGGGATCGAACGAGGTTTCTGAGCGAGTTTGAAGCGCTAGACTTTCGTGATACTCGAAAGCTATTTTTTACTCCACTCCATCTAACAGTAACGTTGGACGATGATTCGTTCGGTACGAGGGCTTCCGATAATCAGGTTAAAATGCTGAGCGCACGAAAAGCGGATCGTGAGGGTCACTCTGCGGATGCTATTGCTTATTCGCTTTTTAGAATTAAGCTGGCATTGCTGTTCCGTCGAAGAGGCGAGTCCCAAACTGAATCAGTTCGAAACTCTTAAATACACTGATGGATGGCCGTGGGGAAGAGTCGCTGAATGGTTGTATCGTCACGGCAGACGGAGGGTATGATAAGGAAGTTTTTATGGAGATTCTGAAAGGAAACGTGTTGGGTTCGGTTTTTGTAAAGCCTAACCACATTTTGGCGTGTGATCCATTTGTTACGAAGTAGTTCCTCAATCCTCATCGTGGGGATTTGGAGGATTCAGCTATCAATGACGTCTCAGAAAGCGGGGGAGGGAAAACGACCGATGTACCCAGAACGCCGGTCTTTCCTCGGCTGGTGCTCGAACAGAGTTTTCAATAACTACTGGAGAGCGTGTATTTAATGAACCGCAACAGGGTAGACAGGAAGATGTAGATGAGAGGAATGAAATTGCATGGAATTTTATCGTCGATAAGAGTTTGTAATCGATGACGATCCGTAAATGGGCTCGGAGGTATTCTTTGCCACAAAGACGGCCACTGGAATGTCGAGACAGCTAGGGCATAGCAAAGGTTACCGCCATTGCAGTTCGGTAACGATGAAGTTCAAAGTTCTGCGGAGTGGTAAGGTTCATGTATACGGTGCCTCCTTCCTTGCAGTCTAAATTGAATACGTGGATAGCTAACAGCTCTTCCTTGGCAAATCGTATACCTCAAAAAGACCCTTTTCAGCGGCATTTTGGACTAGGAGCAAAGCACGAAACTGTTAATGGAAGAGGCCGAAAAAAGAATAGCAGAGTTGTGCCACATTTTAACACTGGGTCAGAAATGCGCGGATTGGTTCGTGCTCCGGCAATTTCGACTAACTGGAACAAATGCTGGTCAATTGCTACTCTCATGCGGCGAGGTTCGCGGATTGCTGGGAGTAGAGGGCGGGGGTCTGGAGAGGACAAATAAGGAATGGTTTGACTTGCTGCATAGGAGCAGGTTTAGTTCGGAAGTGTCTACAGAGGCGATACTGCTCGGGACAGTGCATGAAACTTCGGTGGTTCATGCGGTCGCATCTATGTCGTTTTTTAAAGCGTTATTTGAAGTTGGAATGGTCGCAGTCAAAGTTGAACGGTACTTAGCATGCTCTTCTGATGGAATTTCCTTCGTGGAAATGCAAGAATTTGAAGACTGGATGGGCGATTCATGGGGTGTTATAGATCTGAATGGTGTGAAGGTAGCGCTTGCTCCTGTCGAAATCAAACATAAGGTTGCAGCGTCAACATTAGGCGTAGCGGTGCAGTTGACAACAACTGATGTTGTGCGCTGCGAGCTGGGTGATACGATGTTCCATCGGTATGTCCCTGTGGAGCACATGGGTCAGGTACTGCTCAAAATGCTTGTGCTCGGTGTACACTACGGCCTCTGCATTGCCGCTGCCGGAACTGGGATAATCTACACCGTCCTAGTGAGGTGTTCCCAATCATCGGTAAATATTGGCCTATCAAACCTGATAAGAATCGCTAAACCTCTGGTTAACTGGGCTTATCCGCAACAGTTTGCATTGCCTGCTTTTGTGTCGTATGATACAAAAGAACTAATTTTGACTAGGCATAAGTTCTGGAGCATTGTTGACAAGCATGTAGAAATTAATGGAAGTTTTACGCCATTGAAATTGTTCAAACATGCAGGACAAAGCTTCAACTCTAAGACAAAAGGTGTAGTCGACGGTGCAACACAACAAAGAGCAATTCTGCGTAGTTCTACTTCCCATTTTAAATGGGAACAAAAGATAGTCTCCTAAATGCTGAAGACTATTACAATTAATGCCTTCCTTGCATGGCGTATGTTCCAACGGCAAGACCTGTTGGAGACTGCGGAAACATGGAAGTCAATTGAAAACTACCGTAACTGCCTCAACAAAGTACAGGCAACAGCTGAATTTTATGTTCGATATATCTCAGCAGTTGCTTAGCTACGCATCTAAAATTCACTTACAGAACAAAAAGAAAGCGGGAGAAATAGCAGACGAGGTGACTGAATCACAAGAAGTGAAGAGGTTGAAGGACTTGAGGAGCAAAAGGAACATAACCGATTGGCTTTCTTCAATGATGGCTCCACGTTGCGACTAAATGTTCGAGGTCACATTCCTGAGCAAGCACAAATGAATTGGTGTGCATAATGTGGACAGCACAAGGAAGTTTTCAGAGGCCATAGGTATGCATTCTGTTGCAGTTTATGTCGTGTTCATTTATGCGTTCGTGTTTACCCGGGATTGAGGAAGAGTTGTTGGACCCTCTGGCATACGAATAGGACGCTGGAGCTACGGATAACTCCGCCACCTGTGGAGAGGAACAGGGAGCAGGGCAGTATTGGTGGGCCGGACAGTGTAGTTGAAACGGGTGGTGACAGTAGCGCAGTGTGTGCTCAAGGAGGTAGTTCGGCGAGGCCGTTAAGAAGAAGGTCTAGGGAGTTGGAGTCAAGAAGTGAGAGGCCTGTTCGTAGACAAAGCCAAGCGTAGCAAGCGGTAGAGTAATGCTAATACTAATATGTGATGTTGAGAACTGAAGCGTAAGGTATGCTCCATATGTATAATATACTGTACATAAGGTTTTTTTTGGAACCCGAAATGACCTTCTAGACGTCTAAATTTGCGAGACTCTCCCGCCTCGACTATACGATCAATGTCTCCCATATTGAGCTGAGTGAAAGGGCGCCACGTTCTGAAGAAGTTAGTCAACTTTGTTTGCAAAACGACCGTGACATGTCGAACTTTCGGGCACATAAATGTTATGTACACTATACCGTACATGAAAATCTGGCATTAAGGATATGTAATGGAATACATCACCATTGAGGATGATGTATACCGTAACGTTTGCACTCGGCATATGAAAACTTCAAATATTTATATCAAAAACAACGATGCATTCAAAGCATATTGATTGGAATCAATACACGGCTGATTAAATTACAGTAAACCAATAATGGCGGGAAAATATTATGGAGAGCTGAGTATCACAACAGGTAGATGCTCTCTTTGCCAGCAATCGCATCCAATCGGTGATGAGCCGTTCAAGCAAGTTTCAGTCGAGTACTACTGTATTCGTTTGGCAGTGCAGACATGAGCTCTTCTAATATTGTTGCTCTTCTTGGCAACGGAAGTAGAGACAGCGACCGCTCTGAATTCGGCACAAAGGCTATATTCCGCAAGGAAGAGGGAACGTTTCTTATTTCCCGAAACGTCAAAGCCATTGAAGCTGAAGTCGCCCTTGCTCTCACATCATATCCCGCTACGCTACATGGCGGATATTCGAAGTTCATTAACATGGAAGGGTTCAAATTTTCAGAAGAAGAGTTCATTCAGTCATGCCCGTATTCAATGAGAACCGAAGCTACTAGGCCTTCAAGAGTATTTGTTCTCAACGCTAGGCACAATGTTAGTAAGAGAACTATGTCGTGCTCACGGATTAAAGAATGTGAGACAAGTATGGATCGCAACACTCGATTCCATTCGGGTCGTTGGTATGCTCGAGAAGAAGAATAGTTTGTAGATGTTGTACCCAGAGTATCGAATGCAGAAGAGAAGCTGGCGAAGCAAGTTTTCTATTTTGCCCAGAATTCATTTCCGTTACGTTGCAAGCATTTCACTTCGAGCTTGGAATTGGATCAACAGGAAGCACTCCATTTCGAAATGTATCGACAGATAAGATGTCCGAATCTGGGGTTTTCGGTGAGGGAAACACTTTGGTATGGGATCAAAAGATGGAACTGTTGTGTCAAGATTACTAGACTTCATTGGATGTGCTTCGCACACTGGAAATTCAAGGGGATGCAATTTGGTAAAAATTCCTTTTCGACTTCAAGGACAAAGCCCTGCAATAATGGAGAGATTGTTGTTCGAAGCTAAGCAAGGGTTTTTTCCTGAAGACGATGTCCAAGGTATTCCATGTGCCCCTCTGAGCTCCTCGTACCAGGGAAGGTACTGTCCATCCCCTAGACTTGGACAATATACTCATCTTGTTGGCTCCATAGATAGCAACGTAATATATCATTTTTTCATGAAGATTGACAGTTAGACCAAGCATCTGAAATGGGTCGTTGTTGTGGGGCATGAAGAGGACAAGCATTGGTGGCCTTGTATTAAGCTAGCCCCATCTGCTATCCATCGATTCGCACAGGATGCGTTCAATTCTGACAACAGAATAACAGCAGCGCAATTATCTTCAAGAATTAAAGAACGGTTTTGCGTAAGAGCTCCGTGGAACTCAGTAAGATATGTTATTTCAAGTCTAAAGTCATAGAAATACCCTCTAGGAAGATCTCTACAGGCTCTGTTTGCAACAGTCAGCGAACAGAAGGAAGGACATTCGGGTATGTCTCGGTCAGTTCGTGATAGAAAAAGCATATCATCTGGATATATTTATTCTATCATCGACAATAGTGACGTAGATTTGACAACGAGTGATAGGAATGATGTGGGTGTGTCGGTAATCGTGGGTTTCTCGCAGGCACTCGACGCTAGTGTCCAAAGTCCTCGTTTCGGAGGCAATGGAACTTTTGGAATTGTAAGCCAGTACGACGAAGGACTCTCCTATGAAATGGTTTCTATTGTCGCGAAAGATGATGTAACTGGCAAGTGTTACAGTGTGATGCGTCAGATGACAACATCCAAAATAGTGGCGTCAATAAAGCTCTTCTTCGACCATTTTGTACAAGAACTAAGTAGAAGGGGTTTAAAAGATCCTCTGAAAGCCAAAGCGGCTTTCGTCTGACAATGGCAACAGATATTGGAACGAACTTCTGTGCTGCACTAGACAAGAGTCCCAGCGAACATTACGGAACTGGTACACCAGAGGATTACGTTGCATGTCCTGCGGTGGGATGTGACATCCATGCGAAGCGTATCGTATCGGAGAAAGTTGGTAGGGATGCTTCTTCTCGTCAACTTCATCTGTGGGCCATCGGTACAAGGGACAACAGTACGAAGGCTGGATGTACGGGAGCTCTGAACGCAATGAAAGAGTATGGGGGGAAATGGGCTTCTTTTGAAGATTGTATTTTGAGGAACCGATACGCATTCATGCTTTGGTTTCAAAGGTATTCCACGAACATTCCACAAGCCGAATTAAATTCCATTGCTCTTTTCGACACAAATCCTTGTGGAATTTTTCATTCGCGGATAAAATTACTAACGGAGTTTGCTTGTAGCAGGGGACGCGGTATGGAGTTGCTCGATGTAATCGAGTCCCTAAGGAAGATGGATTCTGAAGATCTGCGCAATCCGAGTGGAACGACCGTAGACTACGGATCTCATATGTTTTCCAAAAAGGACTGGCGTGCAGCACAAAGCAAAAGTATAAAGCGTTCAGCATAAGTTGTTATGATCGATGATGATGAAGTTGAAGCATTGTAGCCGAAATCTGCTAAACTGACTAGGAAGAAAGATATGAAACAGATTGGTTAATTCGCTGCTCTCCGAAGTCAGGTACAGAACCTAGATAAAATGTTACGGGAACTGGTTGTGGGGAATGGGACACAATTTTCTCCCCAGAATGGTAGAGCATAGCGGCTAGTCTCCTGAACTTTTCCATACTATATCAATAATCTTGATGATGTATTATTATACATGATGTATGTTTACACATCTTGATATTGTAGTAAAGCATGCATAAAAATCCGTGATTCGATGGCATGATATTTACGAATCCTATATCCTTTCTCATAGCAAGAAATCACTCCTCATGGCCATCAGGGGGCCCCTGAGCGCCTGAATCCGAATATAGCGCTCCGTGTCGCGAGATCGCTACAAAACGATGCGCTGTGATTTTGGACGACGTATCAGGCAGCTTAATGAAGGCTTACAGCAACGTGTAAAGATTACGAACTTGGGAAAATGTTCTCAAGATAACCCCGCTGAAACCGCAAGTTGACCAATCCCCGGTCGAGAAATTTGGGAAAAAGTTCCCAGTGTCTACCATGAATACCCCTACTATAATTGCATTATAAATGCAGAAAGCATTTATGGTACAATATCATGGCTCGCGGTGCTTTTACTCTCCATCGAGATGCAAGGACACTCCATGTTTCGGTATAAATTTCACACTGTGAAAGTAGCGATCCTAATAGACACATTCCTTACGGCACAAGTAGCAAAAGCAATGATCTATTTTCTCGTTCGTCTCCACGCAAGTGGCGGTTCGTTTCCCCGCCGAATTGTTAATCCGATAACATAAACTCTTTCAAAGAATATCCTTTGGCGACATTCGTCCTGTAAAGCTGCGAGCATTTCGGCACCTTGCACTTGCTAAATGACGCTCAAACGCGGACCTCGACTCGAAACTGTACCGGTCCGTACCAACTGCATTGAAATGAAGACAAACAGCTTTTCACTTACCTATTTTCTATTTTTTCCAATATTCACCATCTCCTCACAAACCTCCCTGCATAGAGACTTCATGGTTGTAACTGCTCTCTTTTTCACTTCAACAATAACCTCATCGACTTGAGAAGATGGAGCCGGCGTATATGATGCATCTCCTTCTTCAATTAATTCATCAATGGTATCTTTGCATTTTTTCATTGCATTCTGCAACTGCAAATCACTCGATGAATCATCAACGATGCTGTCGTCATCGAAATCTCCGTCGGAGTCAGACCGTTCATCAGGAGGAGCAAGGACATGGCGGGCTTGTTTTCCTCGCGAACTGGCAGCCCCCACAATTACTCTCATCTCATTTTTAGGGGGACTTATTTTACGCGGTGCTTCCCCGCTTGCTGCTGGGCGCGCTTTACTTTCCGGCATTCCAAGGTTATCCAATTCAATTTTCGGAGGAGGCCATTGACGGCGCGGTGCCTTACTACCAGTGGTGCAGCGCGGATTTGGATTCATTGAAGACCTTCCACTTTCGCTCAACGCAGCAGCCTTCGCAGTGGGCCTGCGGCTGCGCTGATATTTTCTCACTCCTTCCATTTGGGTGCTGAAGTGGCAGGAGTGGAGGTGTGGCGTGCTCGGTGGGGTGGGTTGGGAGGAGAGGGAATGGGCTGGCACGGCCACCTTTAGATGGTGGCAGGGGAGGCTGCTGGAGTGGGTTGCCAGATAAGGGTTGGCGGATCGGAGTGGGTTGATGGAGAAGTTGGGGAATGATGCTGAAATTGGTGGGGGAGAAGGTTGCAGAGGGTGAGGGGGGGCACAGGAAAAGGTTTCAGAGGGTGAGGGGAGAGAGACACAGGAGGGGTGAATCTTGCTGGAGACTGGAATCCTCCAAACTCTTTTACATCGTCCTCTCCTCATTTCGAATGAAAAATGTTTTCTAGAAGAATCCGTAGTAAATGAAATGGTATAACGACAGCTTTTTTACATCGTTGGTTGCAAGTGCAGTCATTATTCTCCCGTTCAGGACGCGTAGCCAATATCCATATTTTATATCACAATTTTAAGTGATGTATTTACATTATGAATACATCATCCATGCCTGTGATGTATTTTTTACATTATATTAAGTTCGGTTCTTTAATATAGTGATGTAGGTCAATCTATTGTACAGTACATCAGTTGAGGATTTGACACTCTCGGAGGGGTTATGGTACATATGCGGCAAACAAACATTACAGTATCTTTCTGTACAGTATCTGTCTGCAATAAGTGTTGCCAGTAGCTCTGCATGTAAATATTACTTAAAATTCAGCATAAAACTCAAAAAGGCGCCCCTACCCACATGTCAGAAACATTCTGTATTTTTCATTACTTTTCTCCATAAGCAATCAATATTTTTGGAAGGGTAGAGGGGTTGCAGAAGGGTCCTAGGCCTAACCTACGTCCCTCACGCAATAAATACAATCGTACCCTGAGCCTTCTGCGCTCAGCAGCCTTTGATCTCCCGAGATTACTGGGAGTCTTTACGACCGCAAGTCACAAATTTGCAGTCTTTTACACTGTTAAGGAGTTGTATGTAGCACCCCTACTCGACTGCACGATTGATCTTGTTGACTCAACAAAGTTAATGCGCTTCGCTGCATTTCGATAAAGAGTTGTGCTCCTCCACAAAAGTTCAACAAAGTAGTCCTTACTCGACGCCAATTTTATTCATTCAAAGATTACTGAAACGGATAATACAACATTAAAGAAAAGCTTTCACACACAATTTGTGAAGCCCACAGGCCCAAATGATTATGCATCGCTCTTGCCTCCTGCGACAGGGCGTATAAAACCATTAATCAATCACATCGACCAGTTTGCACTTCGTTGCATGCTGGACAACGCAAATCGCTCTTCCAATTTTTTTTGTGTAGACAACTTTTCTGGGCGCCATTGCGAATGGTTCCGCTCACACGATTGAATCATTTTGCAACCACTATAATGTTTCATAGCCTCTTGAATAAGGTATCAAAGCGACAGACAAGAGATTCAAATCGATCAATCACATTCTTTTTCAACTTACGAACACTTCGAAATGCTCAAAACTTACCACTTAACTTCTCAATGATCATAGTATGAAAATGGTGAACAACGTTGTATGATGATGATGAAAGAATGAAATTTAGCACAATGACAACAAGCGAACCATTTTCCTCAGAATCTTGTACGAAACCGGTTTGTTAACAGGTTTGCAACGTTGTCTCTCGACGGAACATATTGAGCGGATATCACATTTACTTTCCAAAGAACTTTCAAATGGTGGATCTTGATATCTATGTGCTTGTTTCTCACCGCCAATGTGTCTTTTTGCACCAGCGATAAAGCTGCTCTTCTATCTGAGAAAAGCAGAGCCGGTCCCATACATGACGATTCTTTCATTTCAAATGGTTTCCTCATTCCGACTTCCCAAAGAATCCCACGAATCCAAGTTACCTGTTTTGCTTATGAATATATTGCGACGTATTCCGATTCTGCTGAAGAAAGGGCGATAATCGTTTGTCGTTGACATTTACAGCTTAATGCACCTCCATTGGTACTTATGATAAAACCCGTTGTTGAATGCCGAGTCTCCACGCATCCCCCCCAGTCAGCATCAGCGTGGGCGACAAGTGAAACGGCAGTGACGGACTGGCGTGGGCACAGGATGCCATAATGAGTTGCACCAGCCATATCGCGTAGGACTCGCTTAAGTAATGAGTGGTGTCGCTCGGTCGGTTCATGAACACGCCGGGCCAGTTCTGAAACAGAGAAAGAGAGATCAGGGCGCGTGCAAACGGAAAGGGGAATCAGGGAACCAATTAGCGAACGGAATTAGGAATGCTCAGCACCGTGCAGTGGAACGTCACCTTCTTGTGAAGAGGTAAGGTCAGCATTGGTCGGTAGCAGCGGCCAGACGGCGTTGCAAGTTTCCATACCACACCTGGTGGGAAGGTATTTGGCATAGCGTTTATGAGTAGCCTTGAGACCTTTGGTTGAATACTGGATCTCCAAACCAATGAATGTACGGAGTTTACCGAAGAGTTTGACATCGAAGGTGTAAGACAGTTTCTCCTGAAAATGTTTCATGGTGGCGGTTGAGTTGGAGACAAATTTCATGTAATCTCACACGACGATAATGATGATGATGGCAGATCCCATGATGAGAAAGAACATGCGATTGTCTATATTGGATACTCGCAAGCCCCAAGAGAGCAAAGTGTTACAGAAAAGGCAACCCCAAATCTCACCTGTTGGTGAAGGCCATAAATGGACTTGAGGAGACTGCAAGCCATTTCTGGCCTCTCAAGAATATCAGAGGAAGCGGTAGGCTGCTGCATGATAATCGGAACATCAAATTTTCCATACAAATAGGCAGTAATGATATCAGCGCCTTCCATTTGGAGATCTTCTGCTGTGGCATAGGAAAGAAGGATACGAATGGATTTATGGCAGGCGACTGGAGTATAAAAATTATGAGGATCATAATAGATGTAAGCTATTTGTCGATCACCCCGTATGATGCATCTTGCTTTGTCGAGATATGTTGTGATATCGTTGTTCAAAGGCTTAAGGCGGAATACCCATGTGAAAGGAACTAAATGCATGTCTGAAGTTGGCTTGACATATTCCCATGTGTTACGATCGCGAAGAGAGTGGTGCTTACGATCAATCGCCTCTCGCCGTGCTGAATTTAGAACTTCTTCTTGAAAAGATGATGAGATTCTGGGGTCCGTTTTGAGTGAACGAAAAATACTTCTTCTGCCTGCGGTAGTTCCGAATTGATTACGTGGTAGATATGAACTGAAGAAATGCAATGCTTTTACTAAGACATATTCAGCTTGGCCATCAGCAATTTCGATACCTTCGATCTCTGCTTGCCTTGCCAATCCATCTAGGATAGAAGCTACACCAGGTAACAGTTACATATTTTATCACTGGTGTACGGTCCAAATGGGCAACGTTGCAAAGTATTTAAAAATAAATTGGAATTGGGTGACTAAGCTCTGCGTGTTGCGGTGCGCGACAAATTACGGATGCTGCACATGTTGACTAGATTGAGTAGCTAGGCTTTTGATACAGGCGAGTTTTCACTCCTCCAGTCGAGCACCCACTACGAGACGCTACTGCAGCCGCGTATGTCTCTATAACCTTGGATGTTTCTAAAGAGGGTTTACCCAACGAGTTGAAGGCTAGTGGTACAAAATCCTATCCTAGCCTTGATCGTCCCGGCATTGCCTCCCCTGGAATCGCTGCCACTTTCGTAGCTAAGTCTTTCTTCTTCCGCTTTCCTGCTGCGTTTGCAACAGCTCGCGCTTCTCCTGCTGCCATTGACTTATAGCTCTCTTGGAACGGGGGTGATACAGTCACGTCATACGCCACTGGGAGAGGGGACTGGGTGTTTGTTGCATCAGACCTTGGATACACCAGAATGTCTGCGGTTCGCGCGTTCAGTCCAGGAAGTAGGTACTTCACTTCGTATTGAACGCTGACTCCTGCTGCCTTGAACAGCTCTCGGCCAAGTACCTTTAACACCGCTGTGTGACGGTTGGTCCATCGGAGACCTTTGTTGCATAAGTCTGCTGCATGGTCTCTTAGAGCGTCCATGGGCCTGTGGCACTCCGCGCACCGCAGCGGGGCAGTGTCATCAAATACGGGCACTCCCTGATGGCGACGGAGTATTACTGTCCACACCTCTTCGTACGTTCGGTTGACCGCAGACGGATGCGCAGTGAGGAACGCTGTTGCAGGCGTCCCCATGTATGCTTGGCGGCGAATCCTTCGCCGAATATCTTCTTCCGAGTGCGTTGCAAGGTTGGAGAATCTTGCTCATTCATCATTCTTCCAGGAGGACTTTGCTGCCGACTCGCACCAGGCTCCAGCAGGTAACTGCTCGTTACTGTAGGGACGAAAATCCTGAGCTCTTGTTGCAAATCAATGCAACTTATGATTGAAAGCAATATTAGATTTTGCTGCCTGTATGGGCTGAGAAAACGGAGGAATGTACAAACAGACTGGTATCTTTACTAGAGGCAATGTACTAGAAATTTCAATACATCCAGGCCTCCGTCCCTATACCAACAGGACCGTAGATATCAAAAAAAGGGTGAAAATCATTAGTGGTTGCATCGCGAAAGGCTTAGTACCGGCTATTCTTGATTTCTTCAGCTAAGTTATTAAGAGCGGTTGGAGCGTAGACTTCGAAGGGGTTTTAGTGGTATGAATGAGGACTTACGACAGTTATTAAATGTAATTCAGGGCGCGGAGCAAACTTCAAGTCATCGATTAAGAGTTCTATGCGTCAATTGGCGGGAGAAGTAAGACGAGAATCCTGTAGAGATTCCCATTCTCAGACGGGCCTGAGAGCTCTGAAGGTTGTACTTGTCTCGGAGAAATTGAATCTAAAAGAATGAAGCAGGGCTGCTTGGAATGATCCGATCTGTATTCCTGGTGCCTCAGAGAAAAATATTCAGGAGTTTTACGAAGACTACTTCAAGAGCTTCTATCTTCATCTCGCTCAAGGGATGAAAATATGTCCATATAGGACGCAATGTATACCACAAAAAATTTATCAACGGTATGGCACAATTTCCGCTTCGGTGAGTTATTTCTCCAAAGTCAGTCTCATGGGTGATTACATCCATTAAATTGAATCTTTGGTGATTATTTCGCTTGCCTGTGATGGTTAGTTGAATAAGAAGGTAATCTGTGTAAAAATAGACAATATTTTTGTATCGAAGGGCGTGGAGTCTATAATACCCCTGACCAATGTAAAAAAGGCAATGAAGGTCATTGGAATAACCATTGGTCTTCATTAATCTTTGTAGTAGATCCTTATTGGCGTGAAAGGAATAAAAAAACGAATTGATTTGGATCTTTAATTTTTGGAAAGTGCGGTTTGACTATGCCCCGGTCTATGCTAGACATAGTGTATGCTAGACAATAAAAAAATGCAGTGAATGTTTCAGTATCATATTCAAAAAGGTCAAAAAAAGTACTGATGTCTATTCTCGTTAGGGTCGTTCCAACAAAAAAAATTATTGTATGGAGCATAAAAAATATATTTTTTGTGCGATGCCATACCATTTCAACCTTTCCAACACCTTCTGTATTGTACAGTATTGGATCATCATCGGCGTACCGGATTGATCGTATACGAGTATCGTCCTCGCATTTGGGGCTTGGACAATTGTATACTCTTCCTCATCTTGTTATCACACCAGTCTTGATAACAAGATGACATCCAAGAAAACTGTGAATGCCGTAGCTGCTGTCATCACTAGACGTCGCAAACATAACGGGCGCGTTTTGACAGCAGTATCTACTTTCTTCTTGCTCATGGTCGGCGGTGAAGGGCGTGAGGAGCGCACCATACCCCGATGTATTTTTTCATTCTCTACAGTGCTTGCAGGAACACCTCCATGGGTGCACTCTCTTCAGGAGTGCGGTGAGAGTTGGTGTTCGTGTCTGTCATGGTTAGGGAGGATAGGACGGCCGATTGATACCAAGAATGGTGGAGTTGGCGGTGAGGAGGTTAGGATGTGTGGTGGGAATGTGGAGATGTGAAGACAAATCTGCCGCTTCTATACAAAAAAAGTTTCTATGGAACTGTCACAGAAGTTCGTGGAAGACCCACAACATGGTTTACCTCCAAACTACATATAATAAATCATCAGATGCCAGGTCGGACAGCATTCATGATATTTTATGCTCCATACAATAAATTTTTTTGTTGGAACGACCCTTAGTATTGGAGGCATACGCACTGGAATTGTACAAAAATTGCGTCGCTGTCTTTACCGATGCCCATAGTTTAATCAATTTGTTTATACTGTAACTAATTCCGATCTGCCAGATCAATTAACATCTCTGAAAGTTTCCAGATTTACTTGCTCGCACGGTATAAGTTTTAACCCAGCATTGTGTATCAGCTCGAATTCGGGACTATTCACCTGGACTAACTCCTGGAAGAGGAAACTGTGCATTTCCTTTATTGGAATCAAATTGCACCAAAAAATTGGAGTTTCAAGATGGATTTTGTCGGAAAACAAACCAGAACGAAGTACTCAACGATAAGAATAGGCTGTAATATAATTTTTCCTCGTTGAGTACCCGAATTTGGCGAGGGTAGTGATTAATTATGGATTCCGCAACATTCTTGTGCATTTGTCGAATGAAGATTAAATTAGATAGGGGAAATGTGGGGTGATTTAATATTTTAAAGATATGGTCAGTTGGATTAGATGTATTTTAACACGCTTTTTTCAGTACGGAAAAAGACTGCATTTAGAATTTTTGGTCCTTGATCGATAGGTTTGGTGTCACTCAAAGCGCCCTATACCACAAGAATCCATTTAACAAACTAAAGTGGCGATTGAAAACAATCGGGAGCATATTTCTTGAGGCTTTTGATCGTAACTTCAATTAGTATTGATTGAACTAGAGGAGAGAGCTAGTTACAGTCATTTAGTCGGAGTTTAAGCTCTATTCTAGGAGCAAAGCAGGCAGGTTTGACATGTAGATTAATTTTTTCCAAGTTTCCATGGACTCATGAGGAGCCCTCCACGGAAAGATGATAATTTATGCGATGGGACCGAGAAAGAACTGAAATGAAGTTGTTCTTAAAACGTGAACAACTGCCGCTTGATAAGCGTTTAATGACATTGCGGAGACGAATACAGCGCCAGAAATATTGGGAATCATTTTACGCAGTTGTTGCCTTGGTAAAAATGAGCCCAGCGTATGAGTATAACTTCGCTTTTGATGACGGAGATGTATCGGTATGATTAGGGACCGATGCCCATGTGTAGGCAGTCAAAAAGTAATATTTCGTCTCACCCTAAATTGAAATCACAGTAAACTAGCCCAAACTTTACCCCGTTTTGTATAGTGGCGTGAAATATGAGGGACAGTGGATGTGGAAAATTTTTTCTCCATACATAAACATTTTGCAATGAAGTCGATTCTAAACATAGCATCTGAAATCATGATAAACCTGATGTGCGCAAAATTTGCACACGAAAAATATCTAGAAGAGGATCAAATTCGGATAGAGTATCGGAATTTGCAAAATATTTTTACAGTTTCTGAAGTTGCAAGATATTTTTAATTTGGATGAGTGTGGAAAATTCATGGGTTGATTTTTTTATTTTAAGACACGGTGTCATTAATAGATGCCATTACACGTCCAAGGTTGTCATAATTTTCGAAGATGTCGCAGTATTGAAAGTTCGAAATCGACGTCGTTGAGGCAACCCCCCTCGCCATCAACTACCCCATCGGCGCACCCCTTTTCTTGGCCCTTAACGTGACCAACCTCCGCCCTTCCCTCACCATCACCAAGTCATCCCGAGGCAGTCGTCCACTCAACGCTCTGGCCCTAATGGAAAATGGTCCAACCGACTGCGATGATTACTGTAGAGGATTGGACCGGGAACGCGTCCGGGAGTGGGTGCGCCGTAACTGCTTGGAGCAGACAGAAGAGAGGAGGAAGAGGAAAAAGGGAAAGAGACAGAGGAAGAGGAGGATGAAGAGGAGGACTGGGTAGACCCGTGGGAGCCACTAGTGTACAGCGGTGGGGGAGCCCCCATGAAGAACGAAGGGGAGACTGAGGGATTAATCGTGGTCTCTGACTCTTCTGACGAAGATGAAGAGAAGAAAGAGGAGGACGAGGAGTATGGGGGGGAGGGAGACATGGAAAGTGCTGGAATAGTGCCGAGGGGGCCGGAAAGTATGGACCAGGTGGTCCCGACTCTGGAACCGGATGGGTACATCTTCAGTGGTCTAGATATTTCCCAAGAGGCAATGGAGAATTCAAGCCGTCCGCGGATATTTGTGGGGATTTTCTGGGTGGAATGGATATTTTGGGGGAACTGTTTGGCTCTGATCTAGAGGACTAAGATATTAGGGAGGAAATCTAGATACTTATCCTGATAGTATCTGCTGTTAGTCTTTCTTTTTCACACGATTCCATTTGATGCATTTTATGGTTCTTAGTATGTTTTTTTTGAGACTTTAGGTTTAGCCAAAAAGTCTATATAAGCTGAGTAAACTGCTTCCTCATGTGGAGGTCAAGCAAGTTGGGAGACAACTTCAAGTCAAATCCCGGGTAGTAGGAAGTTTAGAGTCAACTCCAGACCCAAGAAACATTTTTTCTACGCTGATCACAGAGCATCAGTGGTAGACCCTGCCCCTTCCATACTTGCTTGTAGCCCTCTCAACTGTTTTCCATTTTGTTCGGTAAACTATACCACGGTAGCACTCTTGTTGCTTGCAACACCTCCTTCTTGGGTAATTGGTTCTGAGTATCTCTTCTCCCGACGATTTACCCCAGTCAAAACCAATCTCTACAGTGATTGTATGTCCCAAGTACGATACAGCCTGCTAGTTCTGCCCCTCAGTGTCCGCTGTTGCCGCAGTGTGCGGTAATGAGTATTCGCAACTGAGGTTAATCATGATCTGCAGACATGCAGATTTTATCGTGGGCAGTCAATAGACACTCGGGTTTTTCGCTGCTAATCAAGGCGTATCTGCGTTCTGCTGAGACGGTGCTTCTAGATTTTCTATGATGTTTGGTCAATCTAAATTGTCTTCCGTTAGCGAAAAGATAATTTACGTTTCAAAAAAAAACGGGCAGCCGTGTCACCGTTTCAATTTTCACCTGCGCCCTTTCAGCAACCGAGTCATAATGTAGGGCGTTGTATTGGTTTCAACATGCATGTTTTCGGTCTTTTAGTTGTGTTAGCTGTATGGAAAGAGATATATTTCCTACTGCTGTACTCTCATCACTTCGTGAAGACCAAGGTAAGGATGCAGTAGCTCTAAACAGAAAAATGACGAAGATTTCTGTGGTCTGTGAAGACGCGAGTGCGAGGCTCACAAACTAATATGTGTTACAGAAGATTGAACGTTTGTACAATTTCATTTCCTTCTTTCTGGGAAACTTTCCAGACAAATTCGGTGTTATTGGAGAAGCTAGACAGAAATAAAGGGAGCGGGAAGGTTTGGTGTTTTACTTTTGGGAGATATATCCGATCTATCCCATAGTTTTCCAGGCAACCACAGTCGACCCAAAAGGGTATGCAAACACAGTAATGGGGAAGGAACTACGCTCCCTAAAAGGCTAACTTTACACCAGACATCAAACAGGCCGCATTGGTCATTACGGCTGCTGCAGCGTGCCTTTGAAATGAAATTGGATGAAAACGCCCATACAGTACTGGTTTTTTAGCTCCGGCAGTCAGCAATACCTAACGAAGCTTTGAGATAATAAATCGCATGCATCCGTTAATAAACATGTGTGCATATCCTGGTTGCGGTGAGCCAAGCTAACCTGTTGTTGAAGTGGGCGCTGTTTTTGTGCATATTCCTTAATTAGATTATTGCCCCCTTAGATTGAGTTGGGCAGAATTGACTTGATGCGTCTCTGGTGAGTTTTCCGTACTTCGCGCAGGCTTTTCCTAGGAGGTCTTAGAGAGGGTCCGTTCTTCAAGTAAGGCCAGAAATCTCATTCTGCATCCGAGAGAATCAACGTGCAATTTATCGCAATTCTTAGAATTGACGGGTTTAGTTCATTCTTGCATTTAATTGGATCAATTCGTACGGCTCTAGGGCTAATAATGCGTCGAGACCATTTTAGAGTAATGATAAAACTCACCTTTCCCCGACGACAGCTGCAAGTTTCGTTCGCTGTTGATGCAGATTAATCCGTGAAGTAAGACTGTCAATTTAACCCAACTATTTTCTATTGATAGCAAACTCATAGAACCTTGCTTTCTTTGAGTCCCGAATTTAGTTTGATTATGGAGAGACTTTGATACAGCAGTACTGAGCACTTTTTTATCTACCTTGAAGAGTTCATTTTGGCTCATACACATCACCATCAGTAAAAAAAGCAATTACTACCTGCGATGATTCGTTGAAGGGGGGCTGCCTGAAATCCGACGGAGAATCGATGGACGCAAAGCACTTAACTTCTCCTGTATCTCGCTATCCAGATGATTCATGGGCTACTTAAAAGCATTCGCTGTAGAAGTGACGGGTAGAAGTTCAATGGTAAAGTTGTAATAAACAGGTGACGGCTTTTACAGGGACGGTGCAGCAATAAATTGAACTCTAAGGGTTTATTTCGATAAAACCCAAACTTTGGAGCTTTGAGACGACGAGATGCATAAAATTTTCTCCGTAGATCGAATAGATGTGGTTTCACTGTAACTGTAATTCTTCTCTCAGAAATTTTGATTTTCATTTGGTCCACACTAGGTGGTTGTGACAATCCCAACCAAGCACAGAACAGGCTACCAAGTTCAGAAAATTAATGACCGAAGAGTTTCAAATCAAGCAATAACGTCTCGTGAAACGTATATCAATTTCCCTTTTACGTTTGGCAATATCAGCTTATCAATTTATAAACATCATTTTACAGCTTCAAATTCCAACCGTGAATTGTGCTACCTACGATTCTGTGGCCACCGCTTCTGCCCAGACCGTATCATTTTGCACTTTGGATGCAATATGTACTGCGTTGTCTTTTGTGTCCACCCGTTTGCGGTGTTATCATTCCTTGGGTGGCCATTCTTGTTTCAGACCCATTGAGCAATGTGTTTCGCTGTTGGCGCAGTTTACTTGGGTTGAAAAAGTTGCGCTAAGTTTGCCAGGTGTTATAAGTACTCTGCTGAAAAGAGGGAGGGTTGTAGAGGGAGGAGATAATAAGTAAAAAAGGATAACACTCGACAACAACCTCGGACATCCCTCAACCTGTGGATCCACAAATTTGGCCACTTCCCCTCGGAGCGCTGAATAGCGCGTCACGTTCCAAGTGAGGAATGGATGCCCGAATTTGCGCTCCACATGTGCATGTTGGCCTGACGCCGTATCCTTCAACTCGTTTGTCAGGTTGTTGTAGTGAATACCCAGGCGGTACTTGTCTGCAAGCGACAATAGTAGAGGGATGCCTGCATCCACGATATGAATAAAGAACTTCATAACAATGTTACCAAAAGGAAAATCTACTCGCGAAACTACCTTTGACCTCGTCGGACCAGTGCCGAAGGAATACTTCACAGAGCGCGAAGCGTCTATATCTGAAGCTTGTCCAACATGACGACAGTAGGCAAAGTACTGCTTTTCACTAGATTTACTTCCTTTAGCAGCCTCTGTATTGACAATAAAACCATGGAAAAATTCTCCGCGATACATAGATGGTTGGTATATTTGGCCGGTGAAGGCATGTGTAGTGGCAGATTCACTGAGCTGGGCAGCAAATGCTGACCCAGGATCGTCCTTCCTTATGGTAGTCACGTATAAAGAGGGACCAGACTCCTCACCAAGCGTGGGGTTTTCAATATTGATCATATGCGAGGCGATGTCCTCGAGCTCATCAGCCAAATCCGCATCTTCGCCTGTCTCCTCCTCATCACTGCTGACGGTCGTTATGAACTGTCGGATAATCTTATTCCTGCAAAGGGCTTTCTAACATTCTTTCGTGCTGCTGTTCGTTGACTAACAGACTGGCTTCTTGCACACCAGGAAAGTCTTTTCTTTGCGTCCATGACTGCGGTGAGTACGTCGATGATACTGGCGGCCTTTGAAGTGGACAAATATGTTATCTGGATTCTGCTTGGTCTCGGTATCCACAGAGGCACGCAAATCGGATATGATACCCTGCAATGTGTCAGCAGTTTTATGTTACTCTTGACGAAAAGACGGGACGTCTTTAACGCAGTCGAGTAATTTGTCCTTCATGATGTTGTCGTTTCTGTACTCCGAAGGTAGGGACACTTGGATGGCCGCGAGTCGCGAAATAAGGATCTCGAGGCATTCCGATGCTCATTTTGTTGAACTACTCTGAATGATGGAGGATAGGGAGAGACTCTCCCACTCCTAAAGCAGTGCATTGGTCCTTTCCGTGGTTTGGAACCGGTTACGCACGGCAAATGCCAGTTCGTCGAGATTCATTCTCTTCCCCTTGCAGCTGTCAAAATAGAATTGACTAGCACTGTCAAAAAGCATAATAGAGAACGCCTTTCGACAATTCTCCCCAACTATATCGGACTGCTCGCATCTCTCAAGGAAAACTGCGAACTTATGATCAAAGTTATCGATAGTAGAACCACTGTAGCGATCATAACTATTACCGTAGGCTTTGAACAAGTTAGCCAGGCTCGATCTGCGATGAACCATTGCAGTTTTGACAGTGCCCTGCGTGCCATCAACGTTTTCAGAGTAACCAAAACAGTTGGGAACATCTGAGTCAGGTGTCCTGGGTGTCAGTTGGTCACTTGAATTACCTGAAGCATCTGGTCTATTGTCTGCTGATGTCTGAGGACGGCTGGTAGTGGGCGCGAACGGACGAATGGGATCATATTCGGGCCAAGGAAGTTCCTCTTGAACGACGCGGTGTAGTGCTTCTGTAATAGAGATACTTCTCCCTTTCGGGGCGTAGACATGGAGAGAGCGTAGATGGTCACGGAATTCAAGGCGGAGGTCGGAACCAAGTGAACGAAAATCGGTGATGGAGAATTCCTTGAGGTCGTCAGCGAAAAAACTCAGAAAGCGATGAACCACTCCATTTCTTTGAAGCGAAGGTCAAAAAAAAGTGTTCGGCGAAGTGCCTCTTGACGTCAATAGTTGCCTTCGGAGGTATACCTTGACTGAATTCGTCAGCAGAGCTGGCGGGAACATGTTCCAGGCCGCTCATGGTAGCATTAGCTGATCTCTAGCGCCAAACAGGAGGCCTCTGATCAGTGTCGCGCTATTCAGCGCTCAGAGGGAAGTTGCCGAATTTTGGATCCATAGGTTGAGGTATGTCCGAGGTTGTTGTCGATTGTTATCCTTTTTTTATTTATTATCTCTTCCATCTAAAGCC
Organism: Kappaphycus alvarezii; assembly: GCA_002205965.3. Classification (NCBI taxonomy): domain Eukaryota; phylum Rhodophyta; class Florideophyceae; order Gigartinales; family Solieriaceae; genus Kappaphycus; species Kappaphycus alvarezii. The sequence goes on along the minus strand of NADL03000500.1, from coordinate 10,986 downwards.
CTCCCTCTTTTCAGCAGAGTACTTATAGCTTCTGGCATATTTAGCAACTTTTTCAACCCTAGTAAACGACGCCAACAGCGAAACACACTGCTCAATGGGTCTAAAACAAGAATGGCCACCCAAGGAATGATAGCACCAAAAAACGGGCAGACACAAAAGACAACGCAGTACATATTACATCCAAAGTGCAAAATGATACGATCTGGGCAGAAGCGGTGGCCACAGAATCGTAGGTAGCACATTCACGGTTTGAATTTGAACTTGTAAAATGATGTTGATAAATTGATAATCTGATATTGCCATACGTAAAAGGGAAAGTGACATACTTTCACGAGACGTTATTGCTTGATTCGACACTCGATCAACTTGAGAGTCGAGTGACACTAGCGTTGCGCCCAACTTGGGGAAGATCGCGGACGGTAGATCCAGGCATTCGGCGTGAGAACCAACTTGTTGTCTTTCAACAAACGTTTTTCCAAGAAACTCTCCAGAGTCAGGCTGGGGCGCTCCTTCGTGAACTCTTTTGCAGGGTTTTGGTCCGTATGAATCCAAAATACCTCAGTTATTTCCCAATGCTCATAACACTGACGCAACAGGCGAAGATCGATCAATAGGCGTTTTTCAGTTGTAATGTAGATTGATACGAGACAATCGTACAGACTACGGCGGTCAGTGTAAAAATCGAGGGGAACCTCACTGTCAGTCAGTCAGTGAACGGCGAGACGTGTGGTTGAGCTGATTTCAAAACCATGAACCATCGCAAGCAGCTCAGCTGCGAGAGCTTCCGTGCCATTAGAGAGATTACGAAAAAATGACTTCGTCTTGCAGGCCTCTTGTCGTTAAACGTAATACACCCTTCATTAGTAAGCCGGAAAATGGTCTCGTTTCCATTTAATTTTTCAGTGACTGCCTATTTTAGTGGAATAGTAAAAACAGTCGATGGGGCACCCCTCGGAAAAGGTCCATTTGATGGTTTTTGCTTGATGCCAGACTTTTGCTGTCCAGCACCTGCTCTCTGCTCCCTCTCCACTACCAAAAAGCTCAGGAAGCAATGATGGCCTCCGTTATGAACAATAGAACTCCGCAAGCGCCGGATACAACTTCGGCTTTACCATCTGGGGCCCAACCGCTGCCAACGCAACGGCAACCAGCATCAGATATCCCATTGTGACCACAATCAACACCAACCTCAGAATTACAGCCGTGATCAAAATCGGTAAAAGACTCAGCCCTTTCGCTCCGGCCCCAGCCAACACCTTTTAACTTCCCTTTGCATTCCCAATTGGCACCAGCTACGGCCTTCACGCTCTCACCGCAATCTACAACCGCTACAGTGCCGCTCGTTTCATTTTTTGAGGACCCCATCTTGCACAGCGCCGCAGCTTACAGACTTCATCGAACTGCAATTGCAGTTCCATCGCGTAAGTGGCGAATAAGATTCTCGAATGCCTGGGATGTACTTATTTTAAAGTTAGTTATAGCAGTGGACAAACATCTCGCTCCACATGGCGAAGCATAAAGTAGCTTTAAAGTAGCCTTGTGAATTTTTCGTACCCCCATATCGGTCACTTGCCTTTATTCTGTCCCCTCGCGCACTTAGAAGACGCTCAACGACTATTTTAAGAAGATTTTGTCAGACCACCGCGAAGATGTGAAACAACTCCGCCGCTTCTTGCTTAAGTGAGGTTCGGGGAGATATAGAAGTGCTTCTGGATAGCATAACTTTAGCTATTGACGAACGGGAGGAAGCAAAGACGGCCAAGAGGGAAGAGCGAACCAAGTTCGAAAAAAGAACCTTACGGGTTGGAAAATATGTTCGATCAAGGGCTCTGTCAGGGGTGAGGCAAGTTTCTTCAGAGACGACCTCCGATGATGACCCTGGCAGCGATAATTTGGGAAGCTCTCTACGCAAGCAGCGCTCACACAAGCACTATTTACCCAAAGACTCAGGCAGTGAAGATCGTAACTTAATTGGAGCGCACAATCAAGCTCATAAGGACTTTGAATAGGAACGATTGAAAGTGGAGGAATAGCGCTTGGAATTTGAAATAAAGATGGAAGAGAGAGAGGCACGGCGGTTGTAAAAGGCGCAGGAGAACGAATCAAGAAGAATCGCTGTTGATGAGAGACGTTTACACTTAGAGTAAAGTCGTCTGTTTGAAGACACCGAAGAGAAAGAGGAGCCAGAGCAGAGCGCTAGGAAGTTTTTTCGGTGCTAAGTGCCTTTATAAAGAAGCTTTAGTGAGGAAGCAAAGGCATATTTTACAGCGTCGTGCTGAGGCTTTCTCAAGTCTCGTTCAGGTACCGAGCTCACGAAGGCAGTTTTTCAAAGAAATTAGTCCGATTTCTGGCCTCTGGCGTGTCGAAAAGCACTCTCTCACGTTCCAAAAAGGGGCTTCTGACTTATATAGAAAAGATATTGTACTCTTCCCTACACGCAGCAGGCGTTTTCAGTCCTGAGGAGTCCAAATTTGTTTGCGATCCTTGTATGTACACTCAACTGCCTCTCTTACGGAGCTCATACTTTTGTTATGTAAAGTTTACTCAGCTGTGGAAGATGTTATACTGAAGGCTACTTGTAACCATGCACGTAGTACATTCGCGGCATCGCCATAAAGGCAATAATGCTAGCGACTTATGTTCATACAGGATTGAAGCTGCTGGTCCACAATTGCTCTGCCGATATAAGGTCATATCATGAATTCTTCCCACTTCTGCGTCGTGTAAGTAGAACATAAGGCCATCTGAGGTAGTAACGGTCTGGTATACAAGGAAGTGGAATCGCTTGTGGCCTGAGTAGCAAACGCTTTGCGGCGAACAGCTGCCTCCCGAGCGCTTCATTTGCACTTTAGTGCAGTCGATAAATCCAATGCAGTTCTGCAACAGGGCTCCCTTTTCATGTATTGCATCAGCGTAGGCGTGAGTCCTTTTCGTCATGAGGTCAGCTATTAACATCTCGAGAAGGTGGGCTCTGGTTGCTATAAACGTCTCAATCACGTCCCAGAACATCTCACACAGAACAGAAGCACTCATTCCAAACATGGGCTCTAGATCTTTCCAAAGTCTCGGAAAGGAAAGGCGTTTCAGAACGATACACGTTGCCGTAATAGAATCACAGCGATATCCAGAGCGAACGGTTGCTACTGCATTCCAAGACAGCACAGAGGAGACTATTTCTATATCACTGGTACGAAACTGAAATTCAGAGAGGTATTGCTGCTCACTATAAGCGTTAACGTTGAATCTGGTAAAGATGTTAGGCGCAGAATTTTTTTGTCGCCGTCATCTACAGGCCTATAGTTTACTGTACTACCTCGCCTTGTCCAAATTTGCTTATAGTTCCGGTCCTTCCTCGTCCTCCCTGAACCTCGCTTATCATTACCGCGGTCCTCCCCAAATTTACTTCCATTTTATCTAGATATTTTTATACTGTATCTACCCCTCTGAATCGATCCCGAATCAAGTTCTTTTTCCCTTTTTCCTTACCTCCTCCTCCAAATTCGTTTTTTTTGAGAAAAAGGGCGCAAATGCACTACTACAAAATCCCTTGCAGATTTATTTTACCTATTCCTAATCGATAGAACCTGCCCCGGGAGCCTATTTAAACCTTTTTATTCCAAGTTTCAAACGTCCCTGATCATTTTACTCATCACTCCTCTTCCCCAACACACCCAAAACACCCTCTATCCTCCGTCTACAATCATTTACAACCAAAATGAGCAACCTTCGCCCCTCCGCCCCCATCACTAAAAACCGCCCCTCTCGCCCCTTAAACGGCCTTGCGCTCGCAGTATATGGCCCGACGGATGCAGACGACTACCTGAGACGGCAGACTAAGAAGAAGATAATAGAATTCGTCCGCAAGCTCTTCGTCGAGGATGAGGCCGAGGAGGTACCTGAGGGTCAGGAGTGGGACATCGAGGAGGGAGCTGGGGAGACCTTTGAGGAGTGGGTAGCCCCTGGATTGGTCTATGAGGTTAATAACGAGGAGGACGGGGAGGATGAGGATGAAAGGAGGATGAGGATGAGGATGAGGTTGAAGATGAGGACGAGGACGGGGAGGATGAAGATGAGGATGAGGATGAGGAGGAAGAGGAGGAAGAGGAGGATGACGAGGACGAGGACGAGTTGGATGAGGGAAATGGGGCATGGAAAGTGTTTACTGGTGGGGCCTGGACTGGAGAGTATGGATCAAGTGGTGCCGACGCTGGAACCGGATGGAGATATCTTTAGTAGTTTAGATATCTCCCAGGAGGGAATAGAGAGCTGTGAGCCATTCGCAGATATTTGTGGGGACTGCTTGGACAGCATGGATATTTTAGAGGAGTTGTTTGGATCTGATTTAGAGAATGGGAAATAAGAGGACCTCATTGATTGTTAGTTTCTTAAGTATCTTTTTTTAGAGTATATCATCCACACAAATTGTTTGTATGCATTTCCTGGTACCTTCTGTAGTTTTGTTCGGACTTTAGGGTTAGCCAAAAGTCTATATAAGCTGAGTAAAGTGCTTCCTCCTTGAGAGGTCAAGCAAGTTGGCAGACAGCTTCAAGCTCAGTCCCAAATAGTTAGGAAGTTGAGAGTCAACTTCAGACCCAAGAAGCATTTATTTTACCCTAGTCACTAAGCATAGGTGGTAGACCCTGCCCCTTCCATACTTGCTTGTAGCCCATTCAACTGTCGTCCCTATACACTCCTTTTCGTTCGTTCAACTATACCACGGTAGCACTTTTGTCGCTTGCAACACCTCCTTCTTGGGGTGGTTGATTCTGAATATCTCTTCTCCCGACGATTTACCCCTATCATTTGGTACTCTTGTGGAGGGGGTTGCACCCGAGGTATTCGAGTTGAGCAGTCTTAGGGAACCATTCGAGGGGATTTCTTTTCTGTAATCATGGATCTCAACGCTGCTCGTATAACGTTCACAGGGGGCAAGAATGAAGACGTTGAAGAGTTTCTCTATACATATGTCAACGTTGTGATGCGTGAGAAGAGCGATGAAGAGAAGGCCGAAAGTATCTTCGCCTATCTTCATGGTGACGCAAAGCACAAATATAAGGCCAAGTTTATCAACGGGTGGTCTCTTAACGGGAATGGGCGTAACTTCGGTGAGGTATGTGAGTGGCTTGTGAAAGAATATGCTAAGGAGGTAGAACCAGATGAGATGATTCGTACCGCCATAGAGGCCCGGCTCAATTTCGACGATTTGTTAAGCTCATTGGTATACTTGTGTGATCTCTATGAAAAGGCTGGGTTCAACGCCCAAGCCAAGTACGGAATGCTGCGTAAGGCGGCGATGGGGGATAAGCGGCTCTCCGATTTCCTTCTCATCAAGGGCCCTCACACTTTTAATGAACTGAAGGGTACCATAGTAGAATTTGTCAAAAATTCGGAGACGTTTCAGTCACTAAGTGAAATGCCGACGGAAACCCGTACATCTATGCCGATCGTACATCCTGAAAAGAATTATCAAAGGCCAGCGACTAGCGCAGCAGCATTGGAATCAGTCAGGAGCGATGTCAAAAACTTGGAAGAAAGGTTGGAAACCCGATTCGATAATCGACTTGACATGATAACCTCGCAGTTGGAAAGCCTTACTCTTACCATTAAGAAGAACCAGTCTGGGGCCCCCAAGGCCGCAGAAGTCTGTTCCTACTGTCACAAGCCTGGACACTTTGCAAATAGGTGTCCTGATAATCCACATAGAAACACTCGTTGTGGAAAGTGCGGTCGATATGGGCATCATGAAAGTAACTGCTGGTCTAGAGACAACAGAAAAGCAAATTTATCGGACGCAAGGAGCGAGTCAGGACCAGAGATGAAAATCTTAAAACAGAAAGGATCACAAGTTGACGGATGCCGGTAACGTATCCATCGCTGAAGAAATCAGTCAAGTCAATGTGACAAAAAGGGATGGGGAAGGGAACATTTTATCGAAGAAACCTAGGCTAGATTATGGAATGCTGGAACATATCCCAGCACCTGTACCTCCTCGAACCAAGAGGTCTGATCAAGTTGTTCCAGGAGTTGGAGTCACTCCGGCCAAGAAGACGAAAAAGAGTAAGAAATTTAAGAATATCCCAAAGGACGTACTAGAATATGTGAAGAAGTACAATTTGGTGGCTGAGCTTGCATCAGCCCCAACTGGGATAACGTTTGGTCAACTTTTGAGGGGCGACGCAGAGACGCGAGGAAAGAACTCAAAAAAATTATCAGGTCTAATAAGTCCGCTAAGGGTAAGAAACTGTTTCTTCAATCGGCCTCGACAGCACCAAGACGTCTTAAACTAGTACCAGTCAAAGTATTGGGAATGCAAACCCAAGCTCTTTTCGATTCGGGCGCTGTTCCAAACCTTATTTCAGAAACTTTGGTGACAGATCTAGGTCTTGAAATTATTCCAACTACTCGAAGGATAACTGTGGCGGATGGAACCGTATCAAAATGCATGGGCACTGTTGACAAGGTTTCCGTGTTCTTTGGGGACTCTAAAGTTGATTTAGACTTTCTTGTCATGCCTGATCTCCCTTTCGATGCAATCATTGGCTGCCCTACCATGGAAAGACTAGGGACCTGCATTGACTTGGGCAACCAAATCGTTTCAGTTAATGTTGACGGCAGAACCGTGAAGATGCCCCTGGATTTCGACAAAAGCACACATCCGGTAGATTTGAAAGAAACGGACAGTGAAGATTTCACTTCTAGCTATGACAGCGAAGATTTCGAACCAACTAACACTTTCGGAAGTGGAGAAGGGTACGCTCGGGGGATACTGAACATGGCATGGGATGATTATGATTCTGGGTTTGAAACAGATGAAGACTGGAATTCTAGGGTAGGTGTGACACCTGAATGTGTTTCTTTTTGCGATAATATCGAATCAAAGGACGGAATTCGGAGCATGAAAGAAGATTACAATTGCAAGGAAAACAGGAATATATCGGATTCCATATCTGAAGATGTGAGCACGCCGGAAAAGGTCCTTCAAAATATTGAGGTTGAGAATCAAGAAGAAAAAGGGCGCCAAATGGCAGAAATCCAAGGAAAAGTGCAGCACCTTCCCGCCGCCGCCTCACTGAAAATATCCGACATGTTAGCATCTTCCGAAGTAATTGCATGGAGTGTATCAGATTTAAGACAAGCAAGTGTACCGGTCACTCACTCATTTGAACTTACCGATACTCAACCAATTTACCACAGGCCTAGACGTCAACCGCCAAAATATGACCAATTTATCTCAGAGAATGTTACAAGTATGCTGGAAAATGATATTATTCGGCCAGTTTCATCCCCATGGTCATTTCCAGTTGTGATAGCACCAAAGAAGATGGAAAACTTCGCTTTTGCGTCGATTACCGACAGCTGAACCAGAGAATGATACCCGATCGATTTCCGATTCCAAACATGGAAGAAATCCTCGAGGACTTGAAGGACGGGAGATACTTCACCTCAATTGATCTTTACACTGGTTATTGGCAGATTCCATTAGATGAAAAATGTAAGGAAATAACAACTTTTACCAGCAAAGCCGGTACATTCAGGTTCGAAGTGATGCCTTTTGGTCTCATGAATGCCCCAGCTACATTCCAAAGAATGATGAACGAGGTTTTGAAAGGACTTCCATTTGCAAGAGTTTATATCGATGATGTGGTGATATTCTCAAAAACCTTGGATCAGCACATATCGCATGTCAAGACTGTGGTGGAGAGAATAGATGCGTACAGCCTGAAAATTAAGTTAAGCAAATGCTTCTTTGCGAAAACGTCTATCCAATTACTCGGTCATATCGTCGATCAAGAGGGAATTAAAGTGGATCCAGAGAAAACGAAAAAAATCAAGTTGGCACCCAGGCCCGCTTCAAAGACGGAGGTTCGAAGCTTCTTAGGACTGGCCTCATATTACAGAAGATTTATCAAAGATTTCGCCAAAACTGCAGCACCGTTACATGCCAGCACTACGAAGAACGGAAAATTTTACTGGAACAAGGAAATGCAGACTGCATTTGAGGAGCTTAAAGATAAGCTATGTGTCCCCCCAGTGCTCATGTATCCAGATTTCAAGAGACCATTCGTTGTGGAGACAGATGCCTCAGAACGGTCTTTGGGTGCCATTTTGTCCCAAAAAGACGAAAACGGAAGACTACACCCTGTTCAATTCGCAAGTCGCACTCTGAATGATGCGGAAAAGAGATACTCAGTCTGCGAGAAAGAAGCGCTAGCTGTCGTCTTCGCACTGAAAAAGTTTCGTGTTTACCTTTTATCACTCGAGAAATTTGTCTTGATAACTGATCACCAGGCACTTAAGACAGCATTCCAAAAGAAAGATGTACATCACCGCTTGGCCCGATGGCTCGACATTTTCGCAGAATATCGGTTTGAAATTGTGTATAGGCCCGGACGCAATAATCAGCCTGCCGATTACCTATCCCGCTTGAGGGATCCATTGATTCCAAATGAAAAAGCTTCCGAAGACATCGTCGGAGTTGCCGAAGTTCAAGTGCCGATCGATAACGAGTACGAAGCTATATTCACGGACTTATTAAATTCCTTGATGGACTAGAAATGAGAAAGGTTGATCTCGAACACAGAAATTGGGTACGCAGGAACCAAAAGGCCTTTACATTGTGGAATGGGAAACTCTTCCGGCACACTAAAGCCGGTCCCCGACTAGTGGCCCCTTTGAAAGAAAGAATGAAGATCTTGAGGACTTTCCATGATGAGCTAGGGCATTGGGATCTCGAAACAACCAAAAAATTCGTAACTGAGAGATTCTGGTGGCCCAGTATCCATAAGGACGTCTATAATTTCGTGAAAAGCTGTGACAACTGTCAAAAATTCACTCCGATACGAAAGTATAAGACAACCCTAAGCTTCCCAGTTTCCGCTCTCTTTGAAACCTTCTCAATTGACTTTGCCGGCCCATTCAAGGAAACCTCTTCCGGAAACAAATACCTCCTTATAGGGGTGGAACATCTTACTGGATGGCCAATAGCAGTTGCAGTTGAGGAGGCCAATGCTGAGGTGGTCCTGAGATTCATCGAAAAAGAAATAATTGAACCGTTTGGTCTTCCAAAAAGGATCATCTCAGATAACGCCCTTTGTTTTACTGCAACTTCACTGCTTCGTTTTTGGAAAAAGGGATTCAGCTGAAGACAGTTCTCGCATACGCTCCTATGTCAAACGGTAAAGCGGAGAGGATGGTTGGAACCATCAAACGAGCAATATCGAAAACTATGTCGAAGAATGAAATCCAGTGGGAAGATGCCTTACCAAAAGTGTTATACGGCTATCGTCGAAGAAGAGGAAGAAGCGGACGGTCACCATTCGAGCTAATGTACGGAAGGGCTCCTAGAATGTTACAAGAGACATGGAAACAAATATTATCGATGAAGAGAGTAGGAAGTCGAACTACTGGCCACTGAAGGCTGGAGATCACACCGCGCGCTAACACAGACAAGAAATAAGAATGAAGAGCCTCCAGTCCAAACCTTTTCAGTCGGCTCTAAAGTACTTGTAGTACATGGGAAAGCAATGCAGCAGGCTGTGAAGTGGCCGGCCTTCCAAACAAAGTACTCGAATCCTTGCGTCGTCACGGAGGAAAGACACCCGCACTATAAGCTATGTTCAAGCTCAGGGAAGAGATCAAGGAGGGCCATCCATGCACGTCGTCTAGTCCCTTACCATCAGAGGCCTGAAGAATTCCTTCTCACACAGGACTATGCGCAACCACGGGGCATACTCATCTTTAACTATAGAATGATTCCTATGGGAGGAAAAAGGGCCTGGGAATGGATCATCTCGATTACGCGTGACTACTACGAACTCCACGTAATCGTCCATTTCTACATTAATATATGCCTATGTTTTCGTACGTTGAACGGACCATTGCTACCTCAGAAGATTTCCGACTATTGATCAGAATTCTATTCTCATTCCAAAACGGAAGGTTCACGGAAGCAGGTCCAGAGTTTGTGGAAGTCATATATCATTACTCTATAGGAAGGTATGGAATGGTAGCTATCGGAGACTTGTCGCAAACATATCTGAACATTATCCGTCCGGTTTACGTATTTCTTAAGAACAACCAAGATGTGCGACTGAGAGGTTACAGCTTGCCCCTGATATGGAATATCGACTGGTCCCGTATCCTCTATGGGAACCTTACGTTGCTCCGCTCAGAAACACAACCTCAGCCGAAGACCAGGATCCTCCCGAGGCCGTGATGATGATACGAGCTGGACCATCAAGTGATCGGGGCGGATCATCGAAGAGGCAAGGCGTCGGGAGCAGCGAGGAAGATCGCCAAGAAGATCGCCTCAAACACCGCCTAGTCTCCAGGGGGAAACTATGCATCCTTAATTATTGGACGGCTACAATTAGACGTTGGCTTCGCGAAATGACAGAGGACCACGAGAAGCAGAAGTAATTTCCTTTTTTGCAATTAGTATTTGCATGTGCTTCCAGACCATTCACGGGCGCACCTTACTCGTGAGACTCAGTCCTTATGTTGCGAGTTTTTTTCTCCTTCAGATACCCGTTTCTGGACCCGTTGCCAGAAAAGTTTGCATACTACGTTTATTACCTCACATTTGGAAGGTTTGGAGAAGTGAACGGAGGAGCTCATTAGAACACTATGAAACCATACGCCGAATCTACGAACTCTTGACCAAGGAGATGAGCGGTCATCGCACGGTACACACTCTCTCATCATATTGGAAATGAGCTACTACCATATCCTTATAGTGAACCCTATACTCTCCCTGATGAATGGATAGAACTCCCACAAGAACAACAAGAGCATGAGAACGAGACGGGACGTTCGCCTAAGTCCGGGGGGTGTTAGGCGCAGATTTTTTTTGTCGCCGTCATCTACAGGCCTATAGTTTTACTGTACTACCTCTCCTTGTCCAAATTTGCTTATAGTTCCGGTCCTTCCTCGTCCTCCCTGAACCTCGCTTATCATTACCGCGGTCCTCCCCAAATTTACTTCCAT